>JBBMKC010196041.1:0-14752 GCA_037834085.1 Bipalium vagum | reverse complement strand
AAGCGTCGAACCAAAGTAAATTTGACCAAACACTTACATTTGGTGTGCGAAGCCTTACATTTGGTGACGGTCTTACAATATTATTAATTTAACTTCTATTTTTAGAATTATTATTATATTATATTATTATATATCTGTTAGAAGTCCTTATAAATAAATTATTATTATCTCGCTAAACACTTAAGTGGTCTTATAATTTGAATGGTTGAAGAGATGTGCCTTTGGCCGGCCCAACAACATACTGTAATTAAAAAATTTCCAAATAATACGTAACTCATTATATTTAGTAATATGTATTACACAGAAGTTTAATATTTGAAGGAAGTTAAAAATAAATCACAAATAACTTGATCTATTTTTCAGTAATACATTATTAGTTAAAATATAGAAATTACAAAAAACTGTCATCTCAAAATCCAGAAAAACATTTTTAATCTATATTAATTATTAAAATGTCCTCTATATTTCTTATTTTTAATAACCTAATTAACATTAATCACATTATTTCTCAAATTAAAATATAAATATTATTATGTTAACAGAGTAAAGCTTAATTTTAGAAATATATTTTACAGATTTTTATTAATGATTTGTAATGATAATAATCAAAAAGATCTAAATCAGAAATTCTAAAAAACATAAAATCATTGTGTATTACATTTGTTAGTTGAAAATTAATCGGAGATACCGGGATTTGAATCTAGGACTTTTCACATGAGCATGGACTGCTCTCAACTGCTGAGCTACATAAGGAAGATTTCTAAATGCATCCTGGATTCATCCTATAATTTTCAATGGATTGACATTTTTTGCAATTACTTTTGTATTCTCAAACAAATTTTATACTAATAATTTATGTTCATATCGTCAACAATGCATGTCGGGCACCCAGAACATTTATCACATTTGCATATCACATATATGACACGATTAAATGTGAAATAATTTAATTCAATTGATATTTATCTAATTCATATAAACAACCAATCTTTTTGATTATAGTAATATGAAGATTAAAATCATTCAATTTGCTATATTGAATATATAATTATAAAATAAATATAAATACAAAATTACCTTAAAACTTAATATTATTAAAGGAATTCATCTATCAGCAGATAGACTTGATAATTAAAATTTCATAAGTGAAAAATGAAAGAAATTTTTTTTACAAATGAAGATATACCTCGCTTAGCATTAATATATAAACACCATTCTTTTAATAGTTAAATATTTGATTCATAAATAATTATATATATTATTTTTAAAGATAATAGTAATAACACTAGTAATTATATTATTAAGTATTATTAATAAAGAAAGGTTAGTCGCTTAACTGCTATTAAATTTTTAAAAAAACTGAGACTGGTTTGTAATTAGACACTTGCTAAAAATGAAAAATAATAGATTAAATCTATAAATGTAATTATCATTTCCTGTTAATTACTCAACATAAATAATAAAATTTTCATATTGATTTTTCAACTATTACATGAGTAGTTATATTAATTTATTGTTTTTATAGGCTTTAATGTTTTATATTGTTGACATCAAAGCATTTCTTGGGTGATTTTAATTATTAATATTATCCAAATTATTTTTTAAATAAAGGAAATAAAATACAATTAATTAAAATTAATCGTTTTAATTAAATATTTGGTTGATTTATAAATATTTTCAGTTTTTAAATTTCTCAAAATATATAAAAAGATACTGTGTCATATTAAATACGTAATAAAGGTTAAAGAAAGTTACAAGATTAATCAATCAAAATAAAAATAATTTTTAAGTTTATTCATTAAAAAAGGGGTATTCGTGATAATAAAAGATCGGTTTATGAGAAATGGCTCCTAAATATCAATATTAAGCTTAACTTGATTTTAGATGAGCAGCTAACCTAGCAGACAAAACCTGATCTTTAACTTTGAAAGAAAATTTTTTATCGTTTGGTGAAACCAAAATAAATTATTAATTTTAGATTTCTCTTCAAAATTCTGGTCATAACAATTGAAATTTATTGTCATTGAAATACATAGAATTTTGTAACATACGACTTTGCAAAAGAATAATTTCCAACCACATCTCCCCATACATTTAATCTCATCCTTAATATTCCCTAACTTATTAACTCTTTCAATCTTTTTTTCATTTTTCATGTAAGTATGATTTAAACCTGGAAATTAAGTCAAAAGTTTTATTAAAAACCTCAGATTTAAAAGATAAAGGATATCGGGAATAAGCAAAAAAAATGGAGGAGAGTATATCACAGACTAATTCTGTTATAATCGAAAGTATTTTATTCATTTATACTGTATTTAAATATATTTTAAAAATCATTTGTCCCTTTGATACCGACAACATCCATGCATCAATCGAATGTTTGTTGTTGCTTATTATTGTCAATACGCATCATTAACTTTTATCCCTTAATAAGAAAAATGATTTAAATTTTTTTTTTAAAATTTACATCCCCAAAGATTTTTATTTATAATACAAAACATGTAAAATAAAGTGATCTGTAAAATATTTACCTTCAGAAATCTTTTTTAAAAATCTGATTTCCTTGATTCATTTTCATCAACAGCATATAAAGTCCCTTGACTCAAATCTTCAAGGCAATGAAGTCAAAATAAACATTTTGTAATCAAAAGTACTTATTATTTCAGTCAATAAATATTTTTTCATAATGTTTTCCTTATCAAGAATGTCTATCTCATGAAAATATCTAGAAATATTTTATATTATAAATATTATTTAATTTATATCTGTCCGTTATATAAAGTCTTACACTGAGTATATTTAATTAAGTTTAATAATATTTATTTAAAACCGTATATAATAATCTAGAATTAATTATTAATTCATATGCTATATTATGTTGATAATTTATATCAGGAGCACCAATTTTACACATTTAATATACAATAATTCTATTTGAGTCCTTAAAATAACTTAAATTATATCATTAAATATTAATATGTTTAAAAATATTTTTAATTTGAAAGTTACTTAAAATCATATTCATATATTATGTTGTATCAAAAATTTCCGTGATTTTGGTAGTCTAATTTTCTTTAATCAAAATAAATATATTTTAATAATCATTCTTACAAATTTGAAATCATATTGATATTTTACTAAGAAACTATATTTATAAGTTTTGCTTAAATAAGCATATCAATCCATTTTTTTGAATTTATAAGTATAGTAACATGAAAACAGGAAAATTGCAATGCGAGGCTCAATACGTCATTATTTGAAAAAAATTTACTATTGCTGTTACCACAAGGAATATTTATAATATTGAAGGAGATGTCGTTTCCGATAGCACAGTCTCAAATTGATAAAAAATTGACTAAATGGAGATTCTAGTCTAAAAAAATCTCCTTCAAGTAAGAACTGTCATAAATCAAGGGGTTCTACTAGAAGCATTTATTAATCACCCAAATGTCTCCACGTGCAATTTATCTATGATGATTGAACCATCGGAAGAGACTATTATCGACATCTGAGAAAACTTGGGTTGAACTATCAGAAACCTAGATTAGATTACGTTTTCAAATCTGTAAAAATCATTTTCAAAATCCTACAGATAGCCGATTTTACTGTCGCATTGTTACTAAAGATGAAAGACGAAAAATTTTATTAATCAAGGGAAAAGTAAATATTGGATGTTGCGTGACCAAACCCCTGTAACAAGTATCCAAAGAATCAATTTTTGGTAAAGGTAATGATCAGCATTTGGTGGAACTATGTAGGTGTAATTTCTTTTGAGTTGGTATCATATGGTAGTGCTGTGAATTACCTATTTTGAGAATTTTTCTATATTTGTAACTAGCATGAAAACTAATTTTCTCCACAAACCAGTATTCCACGGAAAATTATTTCCTCTAATTAATTTATTAATAAAATGTATTTTTATTCATATACAGTGTGGACACTAAAAGATTGACCTATCTAAAATTGACTATACTAATGATTTTATAAATTTTTTAGTTAATAATGACCATCCATTGGAGATTTAAATGAGTATACATGATATTTAACACAGTTAAACTAATAGAGTTATTTTATTCAAATGATAAGTATATTATTTTAACACAATAATTCTGAACCTAGTCACTCGTTTTGAAAATACTGGATCAGTTGCAGATATTCCCTGAAGAGATCAGACTGTGCATAATCACACAGCTGTGCAATGTGCACAGCAGAGTGTGCTTCAGGATCCATATGCATCTACTAGACATCGCTCTTCTCAGGTAAACATATCGAGAGCATCACTTCAGAAGATTTTGCAGTTGGATAAAAAATTGTTTCCTTACAAAATTCAAACCCACTTGCAGCACGCTATCAATTTTCAGCAAATAGTCTTTATGACAATTAATTTTTGAACAATTTGATAAAGAGTGATGAAACTCATTTTTTGAATGGTTGGATCAACAAGAAAAATAACAGATTCTGGGGTAAATCGAATCTTAGAGAATTACACCATCATCAATTGCATCCACAAAAATGCACTGTTTGGTGCGGCGTTATGGCTAACAGAATTATTGGTCCATATTTCTTTGAAAATGAGGAAGTTCATGTAAAAAAATTAACGGTGCTTGGTATAGGACAAGGCTTGAAATATTTGTACGCCCAGTAATCCAAGATAATCAACAGATACGGTTTCAACAGAATGCAGCTACTGCACACAAGTCCAAGTAACAATGAAAATCCTCAGAGAAATTTTCGGTAAACGAATAAATTCTAAAAATTTAGGATTAATTGGCTTCCGCGTTCACCTGACTTGTCGGCTTCGGATTTCATTTTGTGTGGATACCTAAAAGACTGGATATACATAAACAAACATAAGATCATTTATGATCTTAAGGATAAAATTCAAGCTGAAATCCGAAATTTGAGACCTAAAACCTTATGAGCTATCATTTAAACCTAACTGAAAAGAGCCTGTACTTGTGAGCAGCAAAATAGTTGTCATTTGACTGATATACACAATCCTGAAATAACTCCATAACATATTTGTAAATAAAATAATACAAAATTAAAAATACAAGTGTTTGAGAAATTTATTTTTTTAATACATCGTTCAGTCTTTTAGGGGCCACCCTATATTAATAATATCATGTACTTATAATACATAAAAACGTTAACTGAAATATTTTTAATATTAGGTTGATGAGAATGTTTCTTAATTTAAAATGAAAATTTTATTTTAAAGTTCATTAATAAAATATTTTTATTATTAATAATTTTGATAAAACTTATTAACCAACTCGTAAATCTGACACCTCACTATTTGGTTATATATTTATTCCAACCAATCATTTTAAATACACACTATAATTAAACTTTATGACTTGCACAAAATTTTTATTCTATTTAGTAATCATGATATCAATATTGTCATTTTCCATTTGGTATTACCAACACAAGTGTACACGCAATACTAATAAGAAATAATAAGACAAAATAAAATGAAAAAATATGATAATAATTATCTCTATCAATTGATCCTCTCAAAGATTATACTATTTTTATTTGAACTGTGTTCTCATAACACTTATCTTTTATGTCACTCTATAAAAATCCAAATCCTTAATATCTTACCCATATAGAGAATAAGCAAAACTCAACTATTGATTAATTGTCAAATTGATTATTCAATAAAAATTTGTTAATTATTATTTTTTAAAATTTTTACATTCATTTTCAAAATAATTGTATTTTTCTATGCAAAAGTACATTGGAGTGAAGTTTATTGAGATATTTTAAAAATGAAAATAAATAAAATCTTAATTAATGCTTTAGAAAGTAATATTTTGAAAAGGATTTCAAAGGTTAACATGAGATTATTAAAACTAATTAAATTATTTAATTATTCTTTTACTTCAAAATAATTAAACAGTAAAATAGTTAAGTAAAATTTCGAATTATTTTCTAAAGTTTACTCCGTCAAAATATGTCTGAGTATCAATTGGTTTATGAGAGATTAATTTCCCATTATTATATTCGAGTTAAATTTTTTAGATAGAGAATATAACAAAATATTTTTAAAAATATTATTGCATTAATTTCTTTCTAATTAAAAGCTTCTATGGATGTAATACTTCAACTTTTAAGTCCTTTATCTGTCTTTTCAATGATTTTTTATAAATTCATTATTAAATAACGAGCTCTACATTTTTATAATTTGCAGTTCAATTTTTATATTATTTCTTCAAATAATATTAAATGAAATAATTAAATCAATCTATTGGTATCACACTTTGGGATTGAAAAATAATTATTAAAAATCATTAAAAATACTTATAAAAATTGAAGAAACAAATGGCAGTTTTTAATCACTTATTTAAAATGATGATTGTTTAAATTTTGAATCATACCAGGGGAATTTTTAATTTTAAAACCATCATTTAAATTATAAAGTTTTAGTTTATTATTATTACATGAAATAATAAATGTAATGACTAGAAAAGTATATTTTGAGTTCCTACTACCGCTCAAAAGTATTAGACTGGTAGTAAAAATTTTAAATATAGCATGAAAAGATCATATACATAAGATCTACTTTTTCAAAAAAGTTTATTTAGATTATACAAATGATCTATTTACGTTAGTTTGCAAATCTCAAATGAAATTTGTAATTTTATATTTTAATGATTTCATAAACTAAAAGGTATTTGAATGTCGAAATTTGAAATAAGATTCTCTTTTAACTTTTGGATTTATTTTTAGATTCTACCACAGTTTTATATTATTTTTATGTTGCATTTACTGTAACACATATTAAAAAAATTTTCAATGTTTAATAACAGATTTATTTTTATTAGCATTTTTCGAAGTGAGTTGTGCTTATTTGTCATAAAACTATTATTAAGCACATGGTCGAAATAGGAGAATTAACAGTAACGGGACCAGAAAGAATTTTGGTTTATCTTGAAGAAGGTTAGTCTGAAATTCAAATTTCTCAGAAAATGAAAATATCTGATTTTGCATACAATGGACACATCACAGATTCCCAGAACAACCATGTCATGAAGGCCAACAGCAGTGCGGAAGACCACGAAAAAAAAAGTGCAAGACCAAGAAATTTTGAAAAATTGCTAGTTAGATAGATGTCTAACAGCGGGAATTATAGCTGCAAAATATAACGAACTTCAGGAATTAAATGTCAACGTATCTAACATAAACTCCGGCCGAGTATCTGCAAAAAATCTTTATTAAGAAAATTTAATAAAGCAAAAAGATTGAGATTGGAGATTTGACCAATGGAAAAAGGTCCTATGGACAAATGAATCGAACTTCCCGATTTTCGATTCTGCTCGCAGAACATTCATTAGAAGATTTTTTGCAAAAAGGTATAAGGAAAATTTTTTGGTGTCTACAATGAAATTTGGAGGTGGTTCAGGTAGTATTTTTGGAATGCTTCGAGGAGAAAATATTGGCCAATTGCAGAAAAAAAGGAACCATGACAAAAAGATTAGGATATTTTGGAAAAGATAATTAGGCCATAGAAATATGTATTTATACTTACAATGATCCCAAAAATACCTGCAAGGCAAACAATGACAATTAGGAGGAGTTAGAACAGCAGAATATTCTCCAAGTAATTGAATTTCCTCCTCAATCTCCATATCTAAACCCTTTTGAATTTCTGTGGGATGAATTGGACAGAAAAGTTCGGCAGTAACACCCATCTTCAGCAAAGAGTCTTTGGAAGACACTACAAGTACAATAGAAATCATACGGAAATTTGCTAAATCGTATGCCGAATATTTGTGTAGCTGTTATTAAAAATCACGGAGGCTATTTGGATGAATGTTACATATGATGAAAAATCAATATTTTTTCTTCTTAGTTCGAATAAATGAAAAGGATTGTTAAATTTTATAATTAAATTAACTCTAAAAGTGTTCTTTTTATGTTATATTTTAAAATGTGATTACTATTGCTTTTGATCGTAGTGTATATCGTTCATAAATTTCTTTTTAATAATTTACTAATTGACTTTGAAAATGTTTAAGTGAATACATGTTCTTCAGTGTACTTCTGTTAGAATGTACCGTGTGAAAGTTGAACAAGACATTTGCCAATGCACTTTCATAAATTGATTCTGTCAAACGAAATAATATTAAGTTTTAAATAGATTTTAAAACTTTTACAGACTTTCTTTGATCTTTTCCACTATTACAACGAAACCATTCTCTTCATTTGAAACCATATATTCTTATTATTTAATATAAAACAGCATAAAGGCCTCCAAGACTTCATAAATAAAAATCTCCTAATTTCATGTAAGAAGATTTAGTCTTTTAGCTTAGGTTTAAGAAGTAATAATTAATGAAATAAGACCTAATGTAAGGAGATCTGAAAATAAAATACGTTGAAAATCTTTACAAATGCAAAAAAACACGTAAGATGTCTAAGGGAATATTTTGGAAATAAACATTTTTTACTTTAATAGGCTCAAGAGAAAGAGAGCCGCCTTCGAATAAATGAAATTTTCCAATTAATGATCGACTGATGAACCCTTCAGTAATTTTTCTTTATCCTGTTACGATAATGTTATCTCCTGTTGATTATCTTAATTTTCTAAGATTCTTTCTGTTAATATTTCCGTCAAAATCCATGCCTTCTTTGTTTTTACTATCATTTAAATGATTGTAATTTTCATCATTGAATTATATCTCTGATTTTTACATATTAACTTACTTTTTGGCATATTACATAATTTTTTATTTATTAAATCGAATTAACTAATATGAAAAAATCTGTCGAACTCAATTTGATTGAAGAGAAATTTATTTTAGTTTAATTTTATTATTATTATTATTATTATTATTGAGTTTATTATTTCTTTGTTCTTATTAAAATAAATATATGATTTTATTAATCTCTTTAAGAATTGCTTGAGATCTTAAGTTTTACATTTGAAACGTAAGAGTAACTTTTTAACACCTTTACTATATTTTTTTTTAATGCAGAGAATCGAATAATATTTCGTAATCTAGACTTCTCTATATATATAAATTTATTATTATACTTATATTATATTTCACCATATATATATATTTCCCATTATATATATATATATATATATATATACAGGGTGGGGGTGCAAAAGTAAGTAAACATTAATAAAAAAGAGAAAACATTTATATATTCACTACATTTATTTTTTTATTAGTATATAGCTACTTTTTATTGAAGATATCAATGAATTTACAATGATTTACAATTACATTAAAATTTTCCCCATTATTTTCATTAAATGTTTAAAGCCCAGATATAAAATATCAACTGCAGATAAAAACCTCAATGTGAAAGATGTTACTATTTATATTGGGAGCAGGTAGTCAGGAATAATGTCTTTGATGAAGAAAAAAGTGGACTAACACACGAAATTGGGTAGGAGAAATTAGAAAAAAATATTGTGAAAGAAAAGAAAAGGGTTACCCAGAGAGAGCTGTCTACTAGAGTTAGTCTAAGAACTAAGACTGAACATAATGAGGATTATTGAAATCACAAAATCAGACAATCGATTCGTAACACTTAATAGCTAACAGCAGATGTGCTAGAAAACAAATGTTATTTTTTCAAGAAAATCTGGTCCTGTTTCATACTCTCGGAGAGAATATCTGAATATATAATGGGGAATAGGGCGTCATTTAGTCTTTGTTTCATACATACTTTTGTGCACTTGTTAATGCTACGAGAAAGCAAAAGAATCAAAAGCTTTATCGTTTTGATGAAAAAGCTCCAGTTCAGATAGCTTATCAAACTATAAATGTTATTGGTGAAAAAACCTTCACATTGATTCACACCCTTCGTTGAGCACTTATCTGGTTCATAGTGATTTCTTCTGCCTTATCACTAGCAAAACATTTACGAAGTCATAAAATAAAGCCTAGTCTCGTAAGACTAGTGTAAGATTTCTTCAATTAAAATGGTGCCACTTTCTTAGAAAATGAACTAATTTCATTAAGTGATCGATAGACGAAGACTCTTGAAGCAGAGGAACATCTCTATTTAGCTTTTTAAAATTGATATTTATAATATTGATTTATTTGTCATTTTCAGAATTATTAATGTAATCTACCAATATGGAATAGAAAGAAAACTGTGATAAAAATGTAGATTTGTGAGGAAATTATGATAATTTAATAAAAATTAGTTAAAGGAAGAATTGACATTGTTTTCTTCACTTTGAAAACCATCTTGCATAATATTTAATTAACAATTGTTATTTCGAACTTGTTCGAATTGGGAAATCCTATATAAAATGTATCTCTTAGACTAAATTGATTTTACCATATTCAAAGAAGAAAAGATTAAGTAAGATTTTTTTATTTTCTTATACGTTTTCTTAAATTAAATTACCCCGATTTTCCTTTTTTATCACATGAATTTATCGAATTTTTCTGAAAAAAAACCTTTTTATTACATTTTCAAATTTGAAAAATCGATTTCTAAAGCGTAAAAAGATTGAAATGGTTTAATTTTTTCTAAATTTAACTCTTTCCTAATCAAAGTAAAATATAATAAAAATAAATAAATAAATAATAATTCGAAAAATCATTTCCATCTATTGTATTTTTACGCCAATAATCAGGGCTGCGATTTATATGATTTTTCAAATTTCTTAAGTTTTTGTCATATTTTATTTAAAAATTTTTAATTCTAATAGTAATTTATAATAATTATTTTTATAATAATATTTTTAAAAATTTTCAATTTCTTTTTAATCTTTCATTTTGTGAAGGAAAATGCAAATTTATAAACTTACCGTATTAATAAATAAAATAAAGGTAAAATAAAAGCTTTTTTTATAATATCTACAGAGGTACGACCTAGATAAAGATCATAAGAAGTATCAGTGAAGATCGATGATAAATTAAAACTTTATAATTAATCATTGGAATTTTTCCCAGTTAACACGGGAAGTTTGAACAATACCAATATAAAAATGCGTTAACCTAAACATGAAACAATTAAAGTTATTTTATAATTATATTAGCAAAGTTTTATTGATGCCAATTTTTTTGTCTAAAATTAGAATTAGTTCCAAAAATTGAAGAATGACAGGAATTTATTGAAATTTTCACTTTTAAATTTTTCAAATGGAATGCACTTATCAATTTATTCTATTCACATCTAATTCTTTAACAGAGGGAATATATAATACTTTGGAAAATATAATAATAATAATAATAAAATTATTTTATTTAGTATCAAATGATAATTTTTCCGCATCTTTAATAAAATAATTGCAAGACTTTAATGTATTTCAATTCAATTAAAAATAACAAACGGTTCTGAATTTGGCTTAAAGATTAACTGTTATTTTAAAATTGTAAATTGTTTAAATCTTACTGAAATTTTTGTGAAATAAAATTAATAAATAACGAAATATGAAATTAATTGATGAAAATTTGAGATTTATCAATTAAATAAATGTCCAAAAATAATATTAATATTTATTATAAACATTTGTTTATTACAACAAAAGTCCTCTTTCGAGATTCGAGTTCTTCGTCAGTAGAATAATAGATCGATTCTCGGATGTTCTTCTTATTCATTAAGAGATTTGTTTATTTATCAATTTATTAACGGTTATTGGGATCTCGCAACAGAGCAATATTGACAATTTGTTGCCTGGTTATCAAATGCAATCATGTTCTTACACTATTGAGGTCAAGGTGAAATTACATAGGTAATCAATAATATATTTTCTCTAATGAAAAATATAATTTATTTGATATTAACACACCGTATTGCATCTACCTACCACATATCTAGCAAAAAATATCCTTGTACCAATAAAAAATACGAAGTTTGACTAAACTAACTGCCGGCATTTATGTAAAGCATTCTTTAAAATTTTATTAATATTTCTAACAATATGTTTTCCACATGGCCTCTGATAGAGAATTATATACTAAATTTCAATAGTTTGCACGAACCAATGTCATTTTAATTAAACATCAAAATATTTGTTACAGAAATTCAAAAAATATTGATGGTTGCTGATTGAAGCAATGGTCCCCCAAAAGCAGTTAGCAAAAGATGATTTGAATGCATCAGAAGAGATAATTTTTAATGTAAGATAAATATTGTTCTGGAGACAATAAATGGTTTAAAGACCCAAAGTCGGAAGCATTTTTAGTTAAGGATCCGAAACACAGACAAAATAACGCTATCAAATCATTAAATATTTTTATAAAAATAAGTCTACGTTTAGAACTTATGGAAAAGGTGTACGACCAACAATACTCTTTGCAACACTGAAAAAAAGGTTTTATTCAATTTTAAAATAAAAATTATGATAAAAAATGTACAATTTATTGGTCTCTTAGAAAAGAAATAAAATTGTTAATACATTTCTGGATATATGATGATTTCAGTTAAATCTATAAGTAGAGAAGAAGGATATGTTAACGAATGAAGCAGCTTAAAAGTGAATCGCTTCTAAAACCCTTGAAATGTATATAATAATATTATTATTGGGAGTGGTTCGAACAATTACTGGGGTTGAATTTTCTTAAACAAGGTCATCAAACCTAAATTAAAGCGTATTAGGGGTTTATAATTTAGTTAAAAAAATTATTTTAAAAAATCAGTTACCGTTTTTTGTTATGGTCATTAGATATTTTTGGTGGTTAAAATGTTTATCTGAAAATTGTATTAAAAATGCCTTAATAAATGTTAATAAATTTTTGTAAAGTAAATAATTTAATTTTAAAAATTTGAGGTCCATTTTTGAAAAGTTTGTTTGAATAATCGAATGTACTAATATATACTATTAATACTTTTGACTTATCTTATTATTATTATTATTAAAAATGACAACTCAAGACCATAACTAATATTATTATGATATCTATATTTTTCACTATGTTTAATACTAAACATTTATAATAATTATTGGCTTTTCTTTTTCTTTTTCTTTTTTTAATTTTCTTTTCTTTTGAAATTCATATTCTAC
Organism: Bipalium vagum; assembly: GCA_037834085.1. Lineage (NCBI taxonomy): Eukaryota > Metazoa > Platyhelminthes > Tricladida > Geoplanidae > Bipalium > Bipalium vagum. The sequence continues at coordinate 1,764 of JBBMKC010196041.1, read as the reverse complement.
ATCAAAGAATTGCATCATTTTTGTTATTTTTTTCTTTTTTATCAAAAGAAACATGCGCCTGAAATTCTTTGTTAATTATTGAAAACCTTTGGTAATATTAGTCCATATCAACAAATTTTATATATCAAAATCATGTCAAAGAGAAAGAACATTCAGATCAAATGAAAAGTAGTAAAATAGAGAATTTCAAACATTATTTTATTAGACCCATTCATAAAATCAAGGAGAGAGTTATTACATTTTGTTTATCAATGAATTTCAGACAACTAAGATCAATAAGAAAAACAATGTTGAAATAATATAGATTGAATAAGTTTGTTTTAAAATCAAAGGTTCTATTAGGTCTTTTAGCCGAGCCCTGTGATTTTTAACTATTGTTTGTAGTATGACTATATTCAAAGAGGAAATGTGCTTATCTTTAAATTTTTAAACTTTTATGACAAAAACTGATGATTTAGGGGTTTGTTGGTGAAGGTCAATACCATAAAAATATCGGCAAGATAGTATGGCAAAAATAACCATCATCCATTTGGTGAGATCAAGTCTGCTCTTTAAATTCATACAGTTTATATATCTCTATATTCGTGTTTATTGTTTCATACGATGAAACCAGAATTTTTTGATATATTGGCTGTAATATTGTGAAATTAAAATATTTAAATCTTTTTTTTGTACAGTTATAAATAAAATAAATAAATCACTGAATGGCCTATCCAAGGAAGTGTCCATAGTAATACAATGTTTTTATTTGTGTTCTTAATATATTCTATACATATACTAATTTTTCTTTCTTTTTAAATGCCTAATATCTTTATTAACTATTTTCTTTACATTTATTTTTATAATTTATGATGGTATAGAAGTCTCTCTTTATTTCTGTGTTTCATTTGACATTTTTGACTTTTTTGAGATAACATCGAATAGTAAAATATAATAATGAAAAATAAATTTTATTGAAAAATCGAGTTATTACAGAAATTAAAAAGAACTCATGCTATTTATATATATCAAATAATGTTTGAGTAATTAAGTGAAAGATCTGAATAAGAAACACCTTGATTATTCTGAAAATTTGATATTCCTGAAGTCATCCAACTATATTGATTTGCAGAGGTTAACCAATGACTTGGTTCGTATGGACTTTTATAGAAGGGATTTTGACAAACCCCTTGATGCGGGTTCGGGGATGATTCTGGTAGGGAGGCGGGATTACTGGTCGTTGAGTTCGTGCTAGGCTTGTTTTTATTAGTTCTTTCACTGACAAATCCTATTTGAATACTTTTGTCATGCTTTGACGAGGATTGGGATATTTCGGCTTTCTTTGATGAGTTCTGATAGTGATGAACATCTGATCCTGGGTTTTGTTTTTTCCACTTTGTTCGTCGATTTTGAAACCAAATTTTGACCTTTTGAAACAGAAAACAATGATAAGACCATTATACATGTATCAAAACAGTGGCAATATTAATTACTGAATATTCCATATTTTGACTAAATCAGAATGTAAAAATTTTTTTTGTACATTCAACTCTAAGCTCAATTCAGAGGTTCAAGAAAGATAATTGTTCTTTAAAATGAATTTATATAATTCAATTAATTAACGATAATATATAAAAAACCTTTTTATTAGAAGATCATTTTAATTTAAATGATTAAAACAAATTTTCTACCCTTTAAATATTGACCAAGAATGCCCAACCTCTCTTTTATTCAAGTCATGAATTTTTCATTTTCTTAAAAAGTTTGTTTATTCCAATATATATA
>JBBMKC010196030.1:0-14753 GCA_037834085.1 Bipalium vagum | reverse complement strand
TAATAATAATAATAATCATAATAATAATAATCATAACAATTACTTTATGGTTAGATTAAGTCACCTTCTTGAAAATAGTTTTGACTGGGTCTCCTTCAGATGTGAGATAACGGACGCAAAGGCCATTTATCACCGAAGCTCAGATAATAAATGACAAAAGAAGAATTAATTCCTCCTGAAATTCTTAAAATAATTCACAATTTTTTGTGGCACGTCAGAAAATATTATTTTTAATTAAATTTAAATAACAGAAAATTATCTGTGACGTAATTTATTATTTATGCTTGACAGGAGTCGTCAGAGGAAATACTTTTCGTTAAAGTCCAGGTTGAAATTATTTATAAAAAATAAATAATATTTCCACAGTATTTTTGATCTGCGAATCTCCCCTTTCCTCTGCCTAAGATGGCAATTAGAGGGGGACATCAAACCGAAGAACTCAGTCATATTTTTAATTGCCATTTCTGATCTAGGAACTGTTTTCGTGAAACAATTATAACCTTTTTCTAAAAAATCCTCTTCAATTTGAACGGGTCTGAGAAGATCGATTTTTTATTTATAAAATACCGCTCATCATAGTATTATTACGGTGATATTTATAATAATATAAGATAATTAATCATGAAAAGAAATGTTACTGAAAGCGGGGTATCACCTTCTCTCTTTTTAAATTAAAAATCCTATTCTTAACAATACCCCTTTCCACATCTGGGGACTGAAGAGGTTTATCCCTATTTTCTGATGGTATTGAAATTCTATAATAGGACTTAGACTGGATGCTTGATTATCTGGTGGTAAAAAAAGGAATGATTTTGGTTTTAGTTCCATTTGAAGCAGTCAATCTGGGATTATGTTGTAAGAAAATTAGAATCCTTAACAATTTTCCGCACATGATCTCATTTTACTCGTACTTACAAATGAATGAGCAGTAACAATTAAGCCAGGTTTAAAGAAGTTATAATAAATCAACCCGCCATATTAACATACCTTTTCAGAATCTTGCACAACTTTATGCAAAATAATCCATAAATCTATTGACCTTCTGTCTTTCGGTTCTGAGGAACTTTCTAGGCAGTAAAAATTGAGTTTCAAAAAGAATGTTTTCGTTTCCCTGACCGCTGGCAACAAAATAGTTGATTCAAATGGTGCCCATTTCATTGAATAAATGTTTACTCATAATGAACTAATACTTTCATGTAATCAAACCTTATCTTCACACCTTCATGTATTATCTGAAAACACATAAATATGCAGTATAAGGGTAAGTATCAAATTTGGAAACTCTGCGAAATATATCATGTCACAATTAAGTATATTCAAGTTATATTTTTATAAGAAATAGAATTTCCAATAGTTAATACAATTGTTTTAATAAGTCAATATTATCAAATTTAATCGCGGTAAATTCAAATTTTAATAATGTTTTCCATTGAAGAAAGATTGGAAATTGTTTTACTGATAGCAAAGATTGAACCAGTCACATTAGTCAGACGGCACTTAGAACACTTGAATTAGAAACAGATACCTACAGAAAGGACAATGAGAAAGATATTTGCAAAAGAGGCTTAGAGTTTTTTTAGATCTTTGCAACTCCGGAAGAAAATCAATAGAAGATGAAAAATACACGAAATAAATCAGGTTCATGAAGAATCACTTCAGACATTGATAAGATCTGTGTCTAAGGAGGTTTGAGGGATTTTAAAACCTGTACCCAATGATGAACGAAAAGATCATCAACTGTATCCATACAAGATCCAAATTATAACTAAGTTACATGACGAAGACTATGCTGAAAGAATTGTAACGTGCAAAACTTTTTAATGAAATCGATAATAATAATCCTTATTTTCTTCAAGACTTGATTTTCAATTAATAAACCTTTTCCCTAAATGACACAACAGGCACAATTGCCGAACTTCAGGCAATGGACCTACTAAAGAACTTATACCACAGTCCCACAGCGGTCTCGCCTCTGTAGTCATACCTGAATAACATTATTATAAGAGTAAACACTTCTAAATGTGAAATAGAATTTAGAAAGACCAATTCCACCAACTTGATTGGATATTTCTTTTCATATATATTATTTTACTACTGATAGAACCAACCCGAATGATGCCACCTTATACGTTTTCCTTCAAAACACATATTCTCCCTAATTAGGTATTCCTTGTATCAAAATTCGTACCTTGAAAATTTTATCCCTCTTGGAGAATTTGAGACTGTTGCTCGTTGCAAACTTTTGGAAGTCTTGTGTTACAACCTGCTCAAATTTGCGCCTTTTACCTTGACAGATTTTTTATCTTAATACATTCATCTGCCATCCGACCGAAGTAGAACGACCTGAAATATCGAATTACCCCAGGAATATTAATTTCAGAATCACTGGTGCAAATTTTATTCTGTGACATGAATGACTGAAGATCTTAAATAAACAAACAAATTTAGAGCGATGTTTAATTTCCATTGTCACGGTTCACTGATTTTGAGCATAATGAGATTGTTTCATTTTGGAAAATCCAATAATATCAATATTCAAAATTTTGATTTATTATTATCATTTATTATTATTATTATTATTATTAATATTATTATTATGATTATTATTATTATAATTATTATTATTATCATGGAATTACTTTCTGCTGATGTTCTTCAATTAAAATGAAAGATACAGTCCCATAAGACATTTGTAATTGAGGGTTGAGAAATATTTGACTGGTAAGGAAAATAATTGCGCCTCTGATAGGTTCAAGCTCGACAACAGATTTTCTGATATCATATTTGTTTGAACGCATTAATTTAAATACCGTTTGAAGGCGCTGAAATTGTTTTTTCATTTTCTCAGGTTTTAATTGGGTATTATTTTTACAAGTCGTGTTAAAAAAATCCTATTCAAAGCAACTGTGCGAGTAAAGTTTGGACAATACTGATATGGCGTCCACTCGTTAAATCAATAAAGCATTCAGCATGAGTACGGTAAAGTAAAAACTGGTTCAAAACACGTGGAACACGAGATACTCCAAAGTGAGGCAGGTAGTGGAAATCTCTTGGCAGTTGTCAATGATTAATGTATTGGTCGAGATAGGTCTAGGTTCAACTGGTAGGAAGTTTGCAAGAAAATAAGAGTCAGTCGCCAGCAATTCTGCACCATATCCAACAACTTTAGAAGACATTGACGTTTGATAAATATATGCGTCACGAATTGAAATATGCTCCGAGTTCTTGTTCCGTAACGAAAGCAATCCATTTTATTTTTGTAATGTGATCTGCGATGAAATATGGATCGTCTACGACAACTGGCTGCGATCCTCTCAATGGTTGTACATTAGCGAAAGAGCAATGGTGTCGGTTTTGTGGTCCACGGTCGGTCTGAATCACTAAAATGTATTAAATTATGATAAGCTATGACACCAGAGAGATATTTTCAAGAAGATAACAAAATGCATTAGAAATTGTGCACCACTTTATTCAGTAGAAAGCATCCAAAGGTCACCTAGTGACTATCACTTACTTATCATCTTCTCCACTAACTGCAAGAGAAAATCTTCCCCTTCCAAACAAGCTTTCCCGAATGCCTTCCTTGAGATATCGATTCCAAGGACGTTTTCATCATTGGAAAAATTTAGTTGTTTCTTGTTGGCAGAAATGTCCTTTTTGTCATGGATCATTAAAAATCCAATAATTTCCTTACGAACATCACATATGAAACAATCATAAAATATCTATTATGTATGGAAAATATAAAATTAAGGAAGTTACCTTTATTCACAGAAAACCATTCGAACGATCTGAAGGTACCTTTGACAGTTCGCACACTATCCCAAAACGATTAATTTTTAATTAAATCAATAATATTTTGAACCCTTATCTTTTTTGCTAAATTATTCAAGGCATTGTTTTTGAGACGACTCCCGAACATATTGGCTCCGCAATACCCATTATTATGATAGAAAGTCTGGTGAGACCGACTGAAACACTGCAGACTCCAAAGCAATTACGGTACAGAAGCGTTTTAGGTGGGGCAAATGAGTGAGGAAGGAATGTCTCAGTCGGGCTGACAGCCTTTATACATATATACCGATATCTCTTTAAGTGATGCTCACCCTCACTTATCTCTTGTAAATCATTTATTATCACTGTTCCGCACTTCTCTCGTTGCCATTCTCTGCCTCACAACGACACAGTCCAATGTCCAATACTTGACGGGTCGAATGGCAACTCACAAAAAAGATTTTTTATTAAATTATTATAATATTAATGGAAACTCTTCATTAGGTTATTTTCTAAAACGCCGATTCTTTATTTTCTTGTTTTAATCTTTAATTTATGATTTTTCTTTAATTTAATTATTGTTTGAAATTAAGAGTTATTATTATTATTATTATTATTATTATTATTATTATTATTATTATTATTATTAATTATGACATATTATTATACTTAAAATTTAAATTAATAAAGACTAAAACTTAATATTATTATCTTAAGGATCATAATTTTATGTAGTTCTACTAAATAAATTAGTTGCTAAGCAACCATAAAATTCTGTGACATTTCGTGTGTCAGTGTGTTTTTGTGTGTGTGTGATTGAGTAAAATGATGGTGTGTATAATTCTGAAAATGTCTGCATCCAAGAATGTTTCGGTTTTCAGAAAGTTGCCTTGATTTTTGACTTTTAATTATTAATAATTAACTAATTAAATATAATTAATTAATTTTGTTAATGTAATTATAAGCAGTTGTCATGTCACGAGCATTTTTAATTTTAAAATGATAAAGTAAGTCATTGGAGAAATATAAAAATTTACTAATAAAAACAAAGCGATAATGAAGTGAAGTATAAAGAATTAAGTTAAAAAATTCACAACAAATAATAAGGCATAAAAGGATATGAATTATAATTAAAATTAATTTATTTAATAAATAAATTAAATAATTTTAATTGAATAAATTATTAAAAAAAAGAAATAAGAATACAATTTGAGATTTTTTTTGAAAAATTAATAAAATAATAATAATAATAATAATAATAATAATAATAATAATAATAATAATAATAATAATAATAATAATAATAATAAAAAGACGAATAATAAAATGTGTATTATAAAATAATAATAATTCTATTTATTCTCACGATAATGTAGATAAAATTATTAAAAATAAAAAATAAAATAAAAATAAAAAGCACTCATCATTCAGTGGAATGTCTCCCTGATGATTATTTCAACGAATTGAAACAAATAAAACATATCACAATATTAAATGAATATTTCTGAATTTGGGAAGCTCATCGTTGCCCCTTTCATTATTAAGTCAAAGTGATTCTGCTCGCCCTAATGAGGCTGCACAGACAATGGCTCTAGTGAGCCATGGAAAACGATTTCTGGGACAGAGTTTATATTTATTGTTTCACTGCGAAGGTCAGAAAATTATTTAATTCAAACAATCGTACAGTTAAAATAGAAATTTTAATTTTATTCACTGAGGACAGTCGAGAGAAAGAGAGTGATGAAAAGTTGTCTTCTTTTGACGACCAGACTCTCAGTTCTGTCCATCAATGAACATTTCAACTAATGACAATAATTCTTATTTACTAGCTGAAGTATTTTTTCAATGATCATTCCGGACACAGGTCAGAATAGAGTGACTTTGATTTATCTTACTAATTATGAGAGCTTTCTGAAAAACGTGGTGCTGAAAGTAAGAGGTTGTTTAAAAATTAATGTCGTTTTTTATAAATATACTCTCTCCAAAATGACGAAATCTACTGACAGGGTTGACAACATTATCCATCAAAGGACCGATTCTGCTTCACGCCAATGTTCGGCTATATATTGCACAATTGACCCTATAAAAATTAACCAGTTGGGTTACGAAATTCTGCCACCTCCACTGAACTCTCCAGATCTTTAGCCACCTGATTACCACTTTAAACATTTCGACAACTTCTTAAGAGATAAATTTTTTACGACGTTTCCATAAATGCCATCAATGATTTCATCGCTTGAAGAATTCGTCATACTTACGTTACTCACATAGGCAAACTTTTGTCTTGGTCAAATTGTTCTTATTAAAATGGTTCTTATTTTAATTGATAAAGGATTGTTTTAGTTCAATTTTTTTGATCGTTAATGAATAAATAGAAAGAATAAAGCGAAACCATATTAGTCGAAAATGTCGATTTAATAATCAATATTTCCATTTATTAAAATAATTCGTTTTAACATTCAAGTATGTTTGTTTATATAATATTTTTTTCGCGCGCATTATTTAAAGATGTATTTCTTAATTATATACATAAGTGAGTGTAATAAATATTGTGATCAATAAATGTGTTTTAATTTAGGGTAAATAAATATCTTTTGCGGAACGTAATAATTTTTTTGTATCTTCTAAAGAAGAAATCAATTGAGTGACAAAGGTCTATCTCAAGAAACATTCGAACATTGGTTCGATAGATTTAGAAATGGAATTTCAATATGCAAGACATCGACAATCGAGGTCAATCTAAAAATATCACAGAAGAAAATATTTTTTTGCAACTAATCTTCAATAAGGAAGAAGAATAGTTATACTCCGATAATCGAAAACGTTATAAGTTTTAGTGCAAACCAGGTGAAATCTCATCATCTATTGAGAAAGGAAATATTCATTGGAAGAAAGCATTGTTGATAGGATCAGAAGGATGTTGGCTGCAATACGAGGCTTTGCAACCAGGCCAGACAATCATTTGTGATCGTTATCAACATAAATTGCTCAGGTTGAGTAGTTAATTGAAGGAAAAACAACAAGAGTAGGCTAAAAGACATGGGAAATCTTTTTTTTCTCTGGCACATACTTTCTGAAGGGGTCTTCTACCTCTTAAGAATGTCAAAAATTCGATTGGTGAGCTGATCATATTGAAATAGTCAAAGATTTTTTTGACGGTATTCACAAACTACCACATATTCGGTCCAAAACTTGTAGATTCCGAGGGTAATTGTAAAAAAATTGTTTAGTTTGTTAAAACTAACGTTTTTGTACTAGCCCTCAACTTTTCCAAGTTAGACATTAAAGGTTTCTGTCAAAAACCGATATTGTTTTTTAAACAGCCCATTATAGCAACCTGATACGTCAAAATTAACTGTACAAAGATTAAAAGATCTCGAGTACAAGACCTTTCCCAATCCTCTATTCACCAGACATAATCCCTAAAGATTTTCATTTATCCAGATCATTGTTAAATTTTCCTGTATAAACCATTTCTTTTATAAACCATATCGAGGTGGAAGATGGATTTAGCAACCTTACTAATTACCGAAATCAGAAAATCTACAACTCAGGGATTGAAAATGTAGTGGGGCGTTAGAGTAAGACTACCGGACCAGGCGGTGACTATTTCACTGAATACTTATCTTGTATGACTTGACTATTTTTGTTCGTGGTTTGAGTCCTAAAACCGACGCCACTTTGTAAGCAACCCATTATGATGAAAACAAAACTGGAGAATTCCGTACAAAATCGGAACAAGATAACTTCCATTAGGAGAATGAATGGTGAGAATAAATATGAAATGATTTTCTCCACTGAAGGACGATTTCCGCGCAACGCTGGTTGTTATTTTTCTGCTTCCAGCTTCGAAATTTTATTTATATTTTTTCAAATACGTTTTCAGTCGCGAGGCAACTTGAGAAAATAATTATTTATTCTTAAGCTCGCCTTCGACGAACGTACTTTGAGAAGACGGATAATGAGAAATAATTTATTAATTCTATTAATTATTGAATAACAAATGAATTTCCTCGCGCTGTCTCCGTAATCCCGAAAGCCTAATTGAAACGGGTATTAGACGATTTTAATTCTAATTAACAGAAATAACATTTATACTAAAAAGAGTCGTACAACTGTTTCGTGCATTGAGAAAATATATTGAATCTCACTTGATTTATATTTTTGTTTTAATTAACTGCTCTCCCCTCATTATCACTGTCGAAGGACTCTAGCAGCCGAATGGGCCTTGTCCCCACCCCCCCCGGAAAGGGTAAAATATCTATTGTCAGTTGGGGTCACCTCTGGGATGGGTTACATAACTCACACTGAAAGTATAATGTATTATACAATTACTTGGATCTGTTTCGGTCAATATATCACAAATCAGGATTCTAGAAAAATGTTAGTATGGTTACGATATTTGAAGTTTTAATACAAAAATTGGCTCATTAGAAGTAAAAGGGCAACACTCTACGTTTATTCGTTTTTCCAGTTTAAGAAAAAAGTTTCTGTTTTTTGTAATGGAAAACCCTTGCCTTAAGAGTACTTAAAAATCAATAAGCAACTTGTGGAGACCAAATGTATTCTTCAAAATTTTTCGGATATTAACAGCATAATCAGCGAGGGGGTTTGCTCCGTCTTGTATGAAACAAGTTGTGAAGCAAATACTTTAAATTACATTTTTTAAAAAATTAAAATCCCATAACCATAACAACATAAATTTAAACAAAATCGGGTGGTATTTTACCCGAATTTTAACTTTAGGAGAAAATTTAAAAATTCTTTAGAATGTGATTTTAAAGAGTGTAATCAGACCAAGGGAGTTTTAACTAGGTCATATTTTGACTTTTTTTGTGATAAGTGTACTTTAATGATCTTTCCCATTTACTTACTGCAATAAGCTAAAGGCAAAGTAGGAAAATCACTTCAGCTCAGCCTCCATTTATCAGATTTTATAGGGAAAATTAATATATTCCGATATTTTTCTTATGTTTTTAATATTTTTTTGCTTAACTTTAACATTGAAACTTGTCACCATACTACCATGAAGTATGGGACCTGGAATTTATAAGATAAATATTTTTTTTCATAAAAAATGTTCGACCCAGAGATATGAGAGTACAGTACCTGGCTGTTGAAAAAGACTCAAGCAAAAAATATTGTTTTTTAATCGTAAATTCAAGTTAAAATGAATTTTTACGTAATCCATTATTAAATCAAGAATATTGATTTATTAAACTGAAAACACTAAATAAAGTTATACAAATATTTGCAAATAAAGAAATTAATATTTGGTCCACATTCCCTTATTTTTAAGAAGTAGAAGAAGACTGATTATTTTACGTCGCTTAACTGAAGGATCATCAATTAATTTATAGTCACAGATGATTCTAATTTTAGGTTATATAAAAAAATTATTATTATTAAGAAATTATTATTAAAATTATTATTAAATTATTAAAAAGAAAAAACCGAAGTTTTACTTTATCACTTTTGGCAGAGGTTTTTATTAATTAATAATTACAGGAAGAAAAATTAAAAATAATGCAAATTAAAACAAAACCATAATTTGACTTATCCAAAGAATTTGTGGATAACATTTCTTGTGCAGTGACTTTAAAAAAATAATGTTAATTATTTTTGGAAAAAAAGAAAAAGAAAACAAACGACGAAAAAGAGAAAAGTAAATTTTTCTTTGAACGGAAGCCCTTTGTATTAGATCAATAGATGGACTTGATTTTAACAAAATAATCAATAAAATGAAAATATTTATTCATGATGTTTGTCGAAATTATAAATGAGTAAATTAAAACAAAGTTAAAAAATATTAATGAGGAAAGAAATTGATTAAAATTAATTTTATATATATTTTCGTTTTTTGCAAGTCATTTTTAAAAAAGAATTCATTCTGAATTTTTTGTATTTTTTATTTAAACAATTTTTTGTTACTTTTACAAAAATTAAATTGTATAAAATTTAATATAATATAAATAAAAAAATGAAAAATATTTAACGATTTTTGATAATATTTATGGTTTGACAAAAAAATTGATTTTTTATAATTAACAAAAATTCTAATAATTTTTTGATCAACGAATAATTAAAACAAAATTAAAAATAATTTTTTAATAAATATCTTTTTCGTAATATTTTATTTTTGATTGTATGGATAAAAATTCTTTTTTTGGCATTTTCTAATCAAATTTATTTTTGTTTTAATTATCCTTCCGCTCTAATTAAATAAATCATCATTTATATCTAAAAAAATATTTTATTGATTTTTTGAATTATATTTTCTTTCTTTTTTAAAATACTTTTATTATATAATAATAATAATAATAATAATAATAAAATAATAAATTTTTTTTATTAATTTCAATTATTTTTAAAATTAATATATTTAATCTAAAAAATATCGAAAATTAATTATTAATAATTTATAATAAAAATAATAAAATAAAATAATATTGAATCCGTTAGAACATTAACCCAATTATTTTTGGTATTGTGTGAAATTAAGGCATTTCTCAGTTCTTTGATGGTCGGAACTGATCAAAAAAGGAGAAAATATATCATTTTTTTTATCTATATTATCAGAAAAATATTTTCCAATACATTTTATACTTTCATGCACTTGACCCCCTTCCTTATGGAAGTATTCCGCTATTAATTATACCGGTTAGGGGAGCAGTGTTGTTCTTTTTACTTAGAGATATTAAAAATATCCACTTTGATGTTATTATACCGGTTTTTTATCCAGTTGGTTTCTTAACCGTCAAACGTATTATTAAAAATCTCAGGAGACCTAAAATGTCTTATTCAAAGTATGATTGATATCAAGTAACACATTTCTGCAAACGCGAAATAAGTTTATCTATGCTAATGATGTAAATACCCGGTCTTCTGGAATCGATAAAATCACTGAAGGCATTCTGAATAACAATATCATTGTCGAAGATTTTCTCTTGCAGAAAGTTGGAAAGATGATAAAAATGATAGACTTATCCGACAGATCCGGTGAGCATATTGAACGAGACAGACTTTCATATCAATAAATATTACGGGGTGGCATTTCCTATTGGACGTCTTTTGTGATGTGTAGCCGTGAGTTGTCATGCAGATCATCGGTCTTAGGTAGTCTTGTTTCACACTGTTATACTTTTTTAAGTAAAACTTTGTCCAGATTGTTTATTTAGGTGGAACTTTCAATGTGGATGATTTAAAATCCGCACAACATCCCCTACATAATAAATCAATAGAAATAATTTATTAATTTAAAAATATATAATTTTATTGATTCAATTCCCGATTTTCACACTCCTTTCAAGCTTTGTTACTGTGACCATAAATTAATCCCATTTTAATACATTAATTTTTTGTTATCAAAAAATTACATTTTAATAAATCAAAATTGTTTAAATCGTCTCCTCGATTTACGACCGGTCTCGTTTTAGGCAAATCTTCTAATGAGAACGCTTATATGTGATAGGAAAATAGATTTTATGGATTCCAGAGTCGCGGGGCAATATTTCCTTAGGGAAATATCAAATTTTATATTTAGACGAAGAACGAAAATCGTCAATTAGCCCTCGCCATTTTTCTCTGCACTTTTGGCAGAATTGAGAATTTCAGAAAATTATTTATATATTTCCAAATTCACTTTCGACAATTATTTATTTTCCCCCCATTAATTACTGCTCTGAACGAAACTTTAATGCTGATATTTTCTCTGATTTTACTCCAACGTTCGCAGACGAAATTTGTTTTCGTTAAATATTTAAAATATAAATAAAATTATTTGGTTTTTTAAAGTCATCATTGTGGTTCAAAGTTTCCGACCTCTGTGTCCTTTGCATTATATTATTTATTTTGTTATTGTTTGTAATTATTATTTATTTTATGTTTATTATTTTGTTAATACATTTTATGTTAACCAAGCCCGGTAAGACCTGAATCCAAGTGTTCACTAATACTCAGAATATTTTAAAGCAACACACACACCAGGGGACAAAATAATGGAAACAATAACGAGTGTCCACTAAGAATTTATTATAGTAATATAATCGAAAAATAAAAGTTTATAAGATTGTGATGATTGATAAATGTAGTAGCCATTTTAATCAATACTTTATATAGATTCAATTGATTTATACAGGGGCTACAAAAGTAAGTATACAGTTATAGAAAAGAGTAAGCACGTATATATTTATTACATTTATTATACAAACAAACAAAAAAGTTTCCACAATGAACTGAATCACATCTTTAACAGTGCAGGACTTTTCAGTGCCCCAAAAATAGAAGTCCGTAGGAGTTACATCTGGTGAGCGTGTCGCCCAGTCGATAAGCTCAGAAATCTCTAAAAATGATAGTATTAAGGGTCATTTACTTCCATATATTATTCCATATATATAAATGAATGTATTATAATAATAGTTAATAATTATAATTTTATTCCTTTTGATTACTTAAGTCAACAATGACTGATGGTTGCGATCAGATCTTCTTTAATTAGTAAACATATTAATGAAAAAACTGAGCGTTTACAAAACGTACCTCAGATCTGTGCCGTCGTTGAATCTAAATGTCCAACGTAAAGGCTATGAGCCAAATATTTACCAATAGTTTAAACAATTGGATAAAATAAATATTTGTATAAATAACGATCACGTTGACCGGATCGAACGTCAGTCACATTTTTGAAAGTTTTATGTTTCCACATGCGTCAGAACACTTTAAGGATGAGATTGTCTCCATCAATCGACGACGACGTTACAATTTCAGGAGAATTATGGCAGTTCATGAGAGCTTGGAAAGAGTGTCATTCTGTGAACCAAGAGTCTTGAAAATCTAAAGGGACGACTTTCAAGAGATATATCAATAAATAATAGTTTATTTCTTTCTGAGAGGGAAGTGTACAGCATTGATAATTTTTTTATTACCAGACACCTTTGGCTATGAATTCAAACAATGTTTGCAATGTCGAAACGAGTTTGTTAGTATTACCCTTTTGAAGACTTTGACACGTGAAGAGCTTCTTCATCAGATTTATTGTATTAACTCAAAAAAATAAAATTAATAAAATTTATGTAACGATGGAAATCAAAACTGTCTTTCATTATGTAAACAAAAGAAATCGTTACGAAACGTTCATTTAAACAAATTTAATGTTATTGAAAAAATAATTAATTAGTAAAATATAAAATAATATAATATAAATAATATAAAATGAATAAAATAATTGTGGAACGATTCAACTAATAAATATCAGGTTGACCCACATGAAATGGTCGTTTTTAAAAGGTAACTAAACTAAACCAAAAAGAGCTACAAAACACATTTCAGTCATTAAAACACTTTCCTTTGTTCTCAAGCCCCTTCTGTCACCCTGAGATAATAAAGCATAACCTTCCTCTTGATAGAAATCAGGATTTGTGGATTGAAAAACTCAAGACTGGAAAACTGATTTTCAAACAACTCCTGGTGCACTAGTTTTTTGTTTCAATATGACTGAGATGTGATTGATTCATCATGTGTTAATTTATTCGGAAAAGTCAATAGATGAAAAATTGACTAACCAATGATCTGACCGAAACAAATATATCGAACCTTTGGGAATAAAGCTAGGATCACCTGATGGTGATCCTGTTTCTCGTAAAGTACAGTAAGAAATGATAACGTGTGTTGAAAATTCGATCTTTTTTGACAATCGCACAACCAATTGCTTGACATAACCAAGTCTCCAAATTAGTTTGATCGACCTCTGTCAGTCTTCGTATCTGTTCAGTTAGGTGTTCGTAGTAATATATTTGATTGCTTCGATCGGATTTGATAATTTATTATTTTACTCAATTTTGACAGGTAAAATTATATACTCTTACGACACAAAGTATACGTTCATTTACGTTCCGAAGTAATATTAAAAGAGATTCCCAAAATATTATTTTTCAGTTCCAAATATTCCGGTAAAATAAAATAAGTAAACCGATCTCTTCTGAAATATGACAAAGGACTACCTGACCTCATTTGGTCGGCAATGATTTAATACTCGCACATCGAAACTCGACTCTCGCCATGAACCTTTACTTGACCCTTTTATCAGGTGATCAATAAACATCTTATACCAAAGACAAATATTAAGGGAGGCTAAGAGAAAATTTTTTTGAATATCTTTCCAAAAATGTCTTTTTACTAAAACTGAGATATCATCTCCGAGAGAGAAATTTGGAAATCTCTGGTGAAGGTTTCCTAATTACTTTTATGCTTGGCTGATTTTGTTTTCTTAATTTGACAGAAGAAACTGATTTAAATTGGGAAATGTCGGAGGAAATAAATGTACAAAAATTGTCCAATGAAGGAAAATGTAAGAAGGACATTGTTGGAATCGCAGTTTGGAGATATTACTGAAATACGGACACCAGGGTTGTTCAACAAGTATTATGGGAAATCGATAAGGAAACCGAAAAGTGTTTTAAATAAGAAAAACGGTTTTCTTAAAATAACACCTTATGCAGTTAAATATGTTCCGTTCAGTTCGATAACCTGTCGCCATATATCTGGTAAATTCATAATGCCGTCACTGTAGAAGCTCTGAAATTGAGGGTAAAAGAACAGAACAATGAACTTTTCTTCTCTTGAAATTAAGGGGAATCCATTAAGAGACAAAAAAAATCTATTATTATCACTGTCCACTCGGTCCACTTTTCATCTCTGGTGATAAGCAATGATTCAAGTTCAGTTCTTTTCAATAAAGATTAAATACTTTACCTTTCATTATTTACCATACTCTTTTAATAATATAATTTCATCAATAATTAATAAATCCTTCATATCTTTAAAAATTATTTTCAATAGCAGGAGAAACTCTGCGAACACGACTGACGCAGATGGAGTGGCTTTTCATCAACTACAGTAAGTCTAGTGGCTTGAAATTGTTTTATCAGAATAATCATAATAATAATAATAATAATAATAATAATAATAATAATAATAATAAT
>JBBMKC010196019.1:0-14753 GCA_037834085.1 Bipalium vagum | reverse complement strand
AAAAAACTTTAATACGTCAGAATCCAAGGCGATTGAAACCTCCAGAAGACATATGCAGAAGACAACTGCAAATGATCGAGAAGAAAGATAAATTGTATTTGCCACTCGGCAAATTTTCTGTGATATTTTTAAAAAATAAATTATTTGTATATATAATCAAGAAGAAGAATCAAAAGTTTATATAGAAGTTAAAGAAAAATCAGGAATGGAATACGAGTTAGTGAAATTACCAGTTAGAGTTTTTAGCGGAGGGCCAACAGAGTTTGCAGATTGAATATAGACAGGTAGCAGAGGCATAAGGTTATGATGAGGTTCGAATGGTGAAAAGATTGCCAATTCATTTGAGTGGAATGGCGAGAAGTGTTTACTGTGATATTAATGTGAATAATAAGAGTTGGGCCGAAGTGGTTACAGAGTTGACCAAGAAGTTGTTTCCAGGGGACATAAGCAGAGTAAATAGGCAAATGTTCCATCAAAGAAAGCAAAGAATAGATGAGCCGGTAGTAGAATACCAGATTGAGTTGTTAGCTCTGAGAGCTTTTTGACCGAAGGTTCAGTGAACTGAGACAATAAAGAAGATTGTTAAAGACCAGGTTTTTATAGGATTGTTGCATCCATTGAGAGAAGCATTAGAATTAGCGGATTACAAAGACATGGATGAACTATTACAGAAAGCTAGAAGAGCTGAGATGAATATTAAGGGAAACCCATCGATGATTTGTGAAGTTGGAGGTAATCGAAGAGATAGCAGTAGATCTAGAACGAAAAGTAAGAGTGATAATGATCAGGTAGTAAAAATATGTTTTAATTGCCAAAGAATGGGACATTTAGTGAGACAATGCCGAGCGGCGAAAAGAGATTTGAGTTCAGGAAGACATAGAGATTAGAAGAAAATGCAGAATTTAGTATGCAGGAATTGTAATGAACTTGGGCATTTTGCTAGGGATTGTAAAATAAAGATTTGTAAGCAGGACATTTAGAAGAAACATGTTGGTCGAAGGATCCACCCCAAAGAGATAATATTAATATTGACGGTAAGATTCAGTGTTTTAAATGTAAACAGTATTGTCATACGGCGAGGTCCTGCTTGAGTGAAAAGACATCTCCGAAGGTTGTTAAGAGATTGGCATTTGGAAATGCAAAGGTAAACGCCTTAAGAGACAGAGATGTTGATGAGGAAACAAAAAGGATGAGAGTAGAAAACGAAGAATTGAAAAGATAATTGTCAAGGGTAACTGGGTATGAGACAGTATCGATGCTTAGACCACAGGATAATGAGATCAGAGTCTTAACAAGAAATGATTCTTTAGAATAAAAAGTAGATTTAAATGGAAACGTAATAATGGTGTTGGTAAATTTAGATCAAGAAGACCCCAATGATGAGTGATGGGTCATGTTATTATTATTGTTGTCTGCTGAACTTGGCATATCAAAAGATATGATAATAACAGAAATTCGTGTGCTTTTAAATTTCTATTTTCCAAAGCAGTGTTTCGGAAAATACGAATTTCTTTTTGACATATTTTACAGTAGCACCTATAAGATTTTCTTTTTAGGTTTATGGCTACAATTAAACCACAATCACAGCGGTTATGGGTTGTAATTATCTGCTTTTCAATTAAGTAATTATTAGCAGATTCTTCAGATGAAAACATAACAAAAAGATCTAAAATTTTGGGAATTGATAGATTCGATTTACTAAAATTTAAATATAAAATTTGATAATACAATCTCTATTTAAACTTACATTGCGAGGTTTTTCGAAAAATATTCTTGAATTTTTAAAAAATTATAAATTTACTATGATTAAATTATTGTATTTAAACAAAACTGGAGTAAACCAAATTTACTCCGTTTCGGTTTATTATCATCACAAAAAGTCTTCAAATGTTCTATTATAAACTTAATTACCTTTATCAACCAAGTTTTTTAGATTTTCTTGGTAGTCTCCAAATATTTCATCTAAAGCATCTGTTATAGATTTTTCGGTTCTATTTTTTAAGGAAACAGTAAAAGCATATTTTGTGAATGAGTCAATAAATGTTATAATTATTTTATAGTCTTTCTTCCTGCTATAAAGGTTAAATCTGCACTTCAAATATCATTAAAGACCTTAACGTTAAGGAAATGCTCAGTTTTCCTGAATTCTTTATGAAATTCATTTTCAATTTTTCTAGTTTCTTGTTTTAATTCTTCAGATTTTTCTAACAGATTTTTATTAGTAATATTTTTTGAAACTCTTTCTAATCCTAAACCTAATGCAACCTTGCTCTTCATGATTAATTTTACTAAGTCTTTTTCAAGTTTCTCTTTTGGATTTTGAGCAGTGTTCATGTCATGTATCATTTCAACATCAGCAACATTTATATCTTTTGAAAGATATTTTAAATTATGTTTCATTGCTGTTTGATCAATTCTATTGCTTGGAATGAAATCTGGTTTAGGAGATGGGGGAATATTTAATTCTCCTCTTTCATTTTAATTATTTATTATTTCACCATAGTTATCTAAAGGTTTATCAATATTTGTTTCTCGCAGAACTGAGCAGAACTTCGTGTGGCAATAACGAATATTTCCATTCAAACTGATATTATATTTTAGATAATTAATGAAATTGATTTGATTTCTCATGTCTACCTCTGTTTAGTCTCTATACTTTCTCCTTATTCTAATCATAAGGTACTAGTAAGCTGAGCTGCGGGTTGTCCATATATTCTTTTACGTTTCTACTGTAGAGGAAAACCATTACCTGAGATCCTTAAAAATATTTCTCTAATGAAGTAGTAGAAGAAGACTTAAGGATTTTCCCGCAATTTGAAATTGTTGTATTTTTAAAGTTATTTATAAAATATTCAGCTTTCTTATATTTTTACATTTTTTACATTTTCTGAATTACCGAGTAAAATTAGTTTGAACGATCTCATTTAAATTCTCTGAAAGCAAAGTATTAAAATTGTAACCGTCTAGGTCGCAAGCTAAACTGTTACAAGGGACTTATATCTGGGCTGACCAACTCCGTCGAAGGAAGTGTAAATAATAGAATAAGCAGAGCGATTAACAAAATAAGGTATATTTGTTATCAAAAATGCAAGGTTAGAAATCTAATTTAATCAATCAAACAAAAATATCAATCAAAATTACAAACAATTATTTAATTAATAAAATCCCTTCTTGACTATAGATAGTCGAAGAAGTCCTGATATCAAAAATGCTTATTCTGTCGACTAGAGCGAAGTAGAATCGAATTAGCGAGAGAAAAATAAAAAAGAATAAACAAAACCAGGAATTTATATTCTTCTGTTTCCACAATTTTAAAACTTTTCATTGGCTCTATTTTAACTTACTAAATATAAATTTACGTGTAGTGCGGTTTCTATTTTAAGTTTTTCTTACTAATAATAGAACTTGTGCATGTGGTTACTATTTTAAGTAAGTTCTTATACTATAGAACTTACTATATTTTGTAACCTTAACTCCACATCATTTATTTATGGTAAGTTATTTTATTTCAATAATAATAATAATAATAATAATAATAATAATAATAATAATAATAATAATAATAATTAATCATGTTGGTTAATATTTTAATTAATCAT
Source organism: Bipalium vagum (assembly GCA_037834085.1). Taxonomy (NCBI): domain Eukaryota; kingdom Metazoa; phylum Platyhelminthes; order Tricladida; family Geoplanidae; genus Bipalium; species Bipalium vagum. Next base: position 11,154 of record JBBMKC010196019.1, on the reverse strand, counting down.
GTTGGTTAATGTTTTAATTAATATCTAACTCCACGTTTTAAATTTTTTATTTAACTTTATTTTATTTTAAAATGATTATTATTTATTTATATAATAACTTTATTAATTATTTATATATTAAATTTTCACAAAATATAAAATCTCATCCTTTTTTAGAAATATAGAAATAAAAATAGTAAGCTTTACAAAGCCTTTTCATGCACATTAAAATCAATTCAAATATCAAATGTAAAATGTAAATTCAAATATCAAATCAAAATGTTTTAAATGTTCCGATATCGATTATTAATTTCGGATAGCTGTCATCACTCTCCATCGGTTCCTGAGGTTCCTTGATATCGTCAGCGATCTCTGGAAGCGTTTTCTTGGGATTTTGTGTTGGATCTGTCTGGTTTTTTACCATTTTTACTGTGGATCCCAATAAAATTGTTGAGATATATCCAATTATGAAGAAAATATTATTTCCATGATTCGTTGTAAACTTTAATATTAATTTATACAATAAAATCTCTGGCCTTATTATTATTTAAATGAGTTTTTTATCTTTTTTTCTAGTTATAACATTTAATAAATTTTAAGTGACACAAGTCTATTTTTATTTGTATTTGCAAGTACAAATTAAATTTCTATATATTCCGTATTAATTAAAAATTGTTATACTTTGAAAATGTTTCAGCAGACAATTATTTAATAATTTCATTATTGATAGTTTAACAATGTATATTTTTCGATATTTCTAGAATTCAAATTGTAAAAAATAATGTATTATAAAAGTTCATAAACTTATATTATAAAAGAATATATTATTTAAATTTCATACAAAACTAAATTTCATCTTGTCAATTTTGTTTATTTAAATTGTTTATAGATTAAATTTAATAATTCTTAATTAAATGCATATATTTTTTAGTAAGGTTATTCTTTGCATTTGAATTTTTTTAAAACAAATTTTCAGTAATAATCTTATTTTTGAATTTCCAATTTTACGAGTTCTCAAAAGTCCCATCAGTTTCTTTGAGATCCAAATTTCCTATTTATGAGGAAGATAGTTTTGAAATAGAAATTAATAGATCACATGAAACCATACCTCTTTATTCTTGTATTATTCTTCGATGTGAAAAGGATGGTGCAATTTTGGAAGAACATATACTAAATCCGGGGTTTTTAAAATCTCTTCCAAAAAGATTGAACGGAGATTATTTTGTTGTTTCAAATTATGTTATCAAATCAAACCTGATTGTTGTAAGTCTCAAATTTAAGAGAGCAGCAACATATTCTCAGTTTAAAGTAACATATTTCGAAACTAATTCTAAGAAAGAACGATTAAAATTTACTAGTGATTATGTTATGCAATCGAAACATACAATCGAATCATTTAACATTTCGTTATTGTTACATTGGAAATTAGAATTTATTCAAAGAACATTAGATTACCGAGAAGATGCATTGTTTGAAAATTCCACTGGTATTTTGATCTGCAAAGCCACGGGAGGATTTCCATTTTCTCAGGTCAAATTTATCGGACTGGAAAGGTGGAAGGGAACGCCAAAGAAGTCCAATATTGAAAATGAAGTCGAATTTTCGTTTCCAAGCAAAATCAGTGATCACAACAGAAAAGTCGGTTGTACGGCAGGAAATGATGTAATTTACAAACAGATTATCATATTTCGTAAGTGAGGTTTGATCTAGTTCTCTGAACCCTTATTAAAGTAGAATTTTTATTAAAATCAACGACTTTTACTAATGAAAACCATTATGAGGTGATAGTACAAGCCCAAATAATAATATAACTATTTGTTTCAGTCACGATCCACCTATTTTATTGTTTTAATTTTATACTCGCTAATTATCTTTGTTAGCTACTTATCATTTGTTGGTCAATTATCTTAGATCAATAAAATCGTTTTATAATTTGTGAATATTTTCTCTAATATCAAAAATTTTAAAATTGATTTTTATTGAAAATTAAACGAATTTGATTGGTTCAACGTAAATTTGATGATCGTCTTTAGATTTTATTGATTTTTACGTTTTATTTAAAATTTGTAATGTGTCCGTTATGTTTTTATTTAGATCATCCGACAAAAGTTGAAATTGTTCCCCCGGTCTTGGGTCATGTTCGAAACGATTCCCGTATTGTGTGCAAAGTCAACGACGGCTATCCAGTTCCAGAATCGAGGTGGTCACTGGTGTCCGGTCCTGAATTTGCCGATAACTTTTTCTCAATCAATGTATCAATTCTCCATTTACATTCCAATGCACCACTCGGTTCCAAGTGGATTTTCAATTGCTCAGCCACGAATTCCATTCCAAATTCGCTCGATCGAGGTCGAACCGAGAGCATCACATTTATCATCGGAGGTAGGTTTGTTTGAATGTGTGTCGCAGATATTTCTTACTGGTCATTCTGAACCGCATCTCTCGATCAATGATGTGACGGTTTCCGGATAGACGTTGAATAAACAATAAATAAACATCGCCGGGTCGATATTTTCACATGAGTCACTGAATGTATTTATTTGACTACTTTTGAACGGGTTCAGTGGGCCACATTATCCTGTTCCTCTCGTTAACGGCGATTTATGAATAAGGTCAAATTTTCATCAATTGTTGATCAATTTTTTTTAAAAAAATCAATGTTTTTTTAAAGTAATGATTAACTGAAAATCGATATTTTTTAAATTAATGAATCTTTTTAGAATTCAATATTTCAAGATAAAATATTTTTTATTAAATATTTTAAACTAATAATCGAATTTTCATATAAATTGATTTTTTATTAATTTTAAAAAAATCAATATTTTTTTTAAAAAATCAAATTATCTATATGAAAAAAATAAATAATTTTTTTCAGATCCCCCAATATCAAATATATTGATTATTTCTGTGGCCGTTGGAGTTGTCTTTTTTATCGTCCTGGTGACCCTGATATATCGCCTGTGTCACGCACGTTGCGTAAGCCAAAAAACAAAAAAGTGCGTTCGAATTGTGCTTTTATTGATTACTTTTTTTATTTTATTTGTCGACAGGTACAGCTCTTCTCACATCTTGTTGAAGGAACTCAATCTTGAAAATGAAAATGAAAAAAACGTCGTTTTCATTTAAAACCAGGCCCCTTTTGATTGTTTTGATTGATTTTAGAGATTTTTTAATTATTTTATTTGTACAAAATAGTTTTTCCATGAAAATATATTGTTGATTTTTACAGTTTGGGTTTTGTTTTCCGTCCGAATGATAATCATTGTGGAAGGCTTTTGAAGGCCCATAAATTTTCGTAAAATAAATTTATTTTTTATAATGTTCTTTTTCAATAATTTTACAGAAATATAAGAATTGTAAAGTAGTATTGATTATTATTAATGATTTATTAATTAATTTTAGACAAAATCAAAAAATACATTTTCAATATTTCTTGTTAAAAATCGTTTATTCAACATTTTTAACATCTCAAAATATTTGGTGAGTTTTTTCAGTAAGATAGCTTTTCATTAATATTTGAATAATAATTATTATCAACTTTTTATCAAAAAATTATCACTTTTTATCGGACATTCTTAGGCTGTTCTAAGTGATGAAATTCAATAAAAGTTTGTTTTGAAAATTATCATTTTTAGTCTCTTAAATGTATAATGTAAAACTCAGTATTAATTTAGTGACGCCTTTTTTGAGGTTTCATAAAGAAATGGATCAATTTCGACTATTTGTCTGTCACCCTTGAATTTATTTGTATACTTCATTTCATTTGTTTGACAGAAAACGTCTTTAAGTAGACCAAAAATGATGTGAAAATGCACTGAAAACATACACAAATGCGATTATAAAACAATGTAAAACTAACGCCATGTAACAAACATAAATCGATGTGACATCATATCCAAAACTGAAATTCGTTATCACATAAAGAACCCGTAGGAGCAGTCGTTATCTTCTGTTGTCTGATATGAAAGCATTCTTTGTTGATTGTGAAAGAATGGATTGATTTCTGAAATGAAAATAATTGGGTCATTTAAAAAATAAATAACGAAATTAATTTTATTTTATCAGTTTTCTTATTTTAAAAAAATGTTTCTGTCCGTTTTTCGGTCCTTATTAAAATAACCAAACTGGTGAGAGTTAAAAACACCCTTGTTTAAAATTAGTGAAAATTTTATAAGATTTCTCATCTTTGAAGTTATTTGGAAGGATCAGTTTATATTATTCCCATGAAGGGTTTTGGAATGATCCGTTTAAAAAATATATTGATATCAATTGATATTTTGAGATTGGTGGACAAATCCACACAGGAGAGATCTAGTGTGATGAATATCTTCAAAAAGATCTTTTTTGGGGATGGTACACAGAACTTTGTAATAAAAGTCGGTGATTTGTTTCGATTTTTAATTTTTAAATTTCATAGATTAAAAGGGAAATAATAATTAATATTAGCAAGAGAAACGGCCTTCAAAAAAGTGGGACAAAAATAAAAAGAAATATTTGTATGGAAAATATAATAATAAAGGCAATTTTTGTTTATTAAGTCTGAGGAAACAAAGAAAGCCTTGTTCGGAAAACTGAAATGACTTGCTCGAAAGAAGATGTCCTTACTTGACATTTCTTTGATGTGAAGAAAGGTGAAACTGAGATGACTTCTTGTATCCATAATAACTGATTTCTTAAGACTCACGATAACAATTTTAATATCCATATGGAAAGAGTAGACGAGAATAATAATAATTATTACTATTATTATATCGTTCTATTGACAACTTTAAATAATATCATTGGAGGTCAGACAATAGTTCTGCATCAATAGTAAAATTGACAATACAGTATTGGATTTTTACTAAGACTTAGCACAATGGTCTTTCGATCATAGGAGCCGGATAGAAAAAATTAATTATATGGTTTTTTATAAACTTTTATTTAATGATAATCGTTTTTTTTAAGAGATTTTATGGATTAAATTATTTTTATAATATTATTTATTATTTAGAGTTTTTGCGAAGAAAGGTATAATTAAAATTCATAATCTTTCCAATCTACAATTTCTCAATTTTTTATTTTATTTGTTTGTTTTAATTGCACTTATAATTAATTTTAAAATAAATTTTTAAAAATCAATGCTATCCATTTTATATTAGAAATGAAAGATAAAGTCATTCTTTTTGAAAGTTATCCTTACTGTCCAAACTATGATATCCACTATAGCGAATAATGAAACAAGAATTTTTATTATTTTCAAAATAATCATTGATTTTCATCATTTTTTATTCAATAACTAAATTATTAAATCATTTTCTCAGACGTTTGGAGTTGTGAGTGTCTTATCACACCATCCATGATTATACTTTGATGGCTTCTACAATATAAATCGTCTACATTCATATTTTATTTTTTGCAGATTAATAATTCTTTGACACTTCTTTATCTTCTATCATTAATTTGAAGTCATCAATAAAAAAAGGTTATAATGATGTAAAAATATTAAGAGATGATTAGTTAATAATAACAAAATTAAACTCATCGTAGATCATTGTATCTGATTATGAAGTTAAATACGACTGTCATAGATCGTGTCCATCGATGTTAAAACATACAGTTTGAATGGAATGACAAGTAATCCTGATCACATGAAAGGAGAATAAACAGATTATGAATTTCAAAATGTTTTCGCTTGAATTGATTTGAAGGCACATACGATGACCAAAGGTTGTTGAATTCTAGATTAAAAAAACATCGACAAGAGATTTAATGTTTATCGTGTTTATTTTATACCAATATTTATTTTCTTTTTGGCACGACGAATATTCAGAACTATTATCTTTAAGAAATATAAAGTAAAAAATAAAGAATTTATAAAATTGAGAGACTTTCGAGAACAACTTCGTGAAGATGAGAGCGCGCTCACAATTGACATTATCGAACGTTTTAATATGAATGTACATTTTAGATTAGGTGTCAGTTGTCATTTTGTCAAAGTTGAAAAGTTTACTAGAACTACTGAAATTTAAGAGCCAGGTCACACAGTCGAAATCAATTAAAGGAATACGAAATGTAGTGGATCAATAAAATTCAATCATTGCGAAAAATCTATCTGAATTAGTCTTGGAACTTATCAATTATTTTTTATAAAATGTTTATCTTTATATGTGAGATGTTTATTTTCCTATTTAGCAAGAAATATAACTGAATAAAAATGTTGTACGAGAAAAGATACGTAAAATAAGACTGAGATTAAATGAAATTAACATAACACGTTCAACATATAATGACACTGTCCTTCTTATGTCTGGTAAACCAAATAATTATATTTTATCAAAATCTAAAGGCGATTAACTGAAAGGCTTGCCATATAATACAGGTAGACAAAAGATTATTTTTAAATTCAAATTTTATAGATTTTTAGAGATGAAATCGTTGGAAATACAAAATATTGTTTATCATCATGGAACAAAATAGAAAAGGAATTAGATTTACAAAGCCTTACGAAAGTCTACTTAGATGGTCCTGATTTTTTGTTAGTTTTAACAGAATTCATGGTAGGATTCTTCGTATATTAACAAAACAATTAAAACTGATTTTCTAAGATTACTTGTTTGATCAATACCACAATCATGGTCCAAGAAGTTAGTTAGGTCTAATAAGTTAAAATTCAAAGAAAGTCATTATAGCATTCATATATTTATTTATTTATGGGTGTGGTCATTTATACATAGGGGAAACACAGCTTCACCTTAAAACTGTAATAGATTAGCATTCCAAAACAGCAGAACGGTAAAAGTATTGATCACACGGAGTTGTTTAAAGACCAAAGAAATGAAACGAGCAAATGAAAAGAAATTTTCTGTGCCAATGTGTAATTTCAATATTCATTTTGTAAGACCGTTAATATATAAAATTACAATAAATAAATATATAAACAACCTTAAATTATATAAATATAAAAATAATAACTCCAGTGAATGGTAACTATTTTTATCAGATCACCATGAATCCGTGATAACGTGGAATAGTAAAAAAAAGTTTTTGAATGTGTACACATCAAAATGGCAGAGTACATGAGTGTCATAAGTCGATAAATCTATGAAAATGAACATCGACTTGGAATGCATTTTGCATCATTGTACATACCAACCTCTGAAGCCTGCAAACTGATGAATCTTGTATACGGTTTTGGCTATGAAGTCCAACATCAATACAATGTATATATATTCTCAAAACTTTATCAGCTGTACATAAATATTGCGATGCATATCAAAAACTGAGCGTTTAAGATCTTGTATTTGATTATTGATTGCACAGGTTCAACTATAATCTTCATCTTGTTATTTTAGAAAATATCTTAATTTATGCAATAGGTCTAGTTAGGAATTCTTGGTCATTTTTGTTAATGATAATTTTTAATTTTTTAATCATTTATTTTCCTTGGTTCCAAAACCGTGTTAAAAGTTTATTATTGACCAATAGAATATATTTTTCATTTTACTAATTATTATTGGTAGTTAATGTTAAAAAAACATAATAATAATCATTATGATGTTACTTTACACACGTGTATATTTATATGTAACAGTAATAAGTTATTGATATAATGACAAAAGAAAGGGTTTTTATTTTATATTTTTTAACAATAGGATTAATTATATTTAATTGTTTTCTGATATAATGAATTGAACAAAGACAATGTGATAAATGCGTCATTTTCTGGAATTATTAATACAATACAATTGAACTTTAAGATTCCTGTCTTTCCAATTATAAAATCTTTGTGTCGTATTAAAATATATTTTTTAAAAATTTAATAAATAATAAAAATAATATTTAAAAATATGGAAAAAATAATAATTAGTGAGAAATATTAAATAATTCAAAAATAATTTAATAATAATTAATTTTATTAGTAATTAAATTTAAAAAATAATAGTTGAGATGGTTTCACATTGCATTTTAAATTACTGACAGAATTGCAACATTTTTCTATTTAACAATGCACATATTCAAACGCTTAATGAGACTTCATCAATAAAATGATGATACAACATTTGTGGTGGTAAGCGATATAGGATTCATTACTTTAAAAATTGATTTTATTTTTCTGTGAAAAATGTATGTAACCATATATATTTTGTTGCCTCTTAATTATCCTTAAAGAATAAATCTTTTAAATTAAGTTCTTATTAATAATGAAACACCGAAGTGCACTATGTCTTTCACAAATTCCAAACAAATGATAGGTACATGAATATTGAAGACGAAATACACAATTTGAAAAAGTGGAATGAAAAACACATTTTTACTTCGATAATCCAGGTACATCGGCAATAGTAATAGAATTCATAAACAGAAAAATCAACTATGAACACTCTTTATATGAAAATTAAGACTTTTATTTAATGTTACACAAAAAATGGATGGACCAAGACATTAGATGAAGGTAAAAAGATTGGAAATCGTCTTAAAATCCTTTATTTAAAAAAGACTTTTGTTGACCGAAAACCTGTATATGTAGTCCAGTCTACAGTGAACCTCCGATGCCCTGTCTTGCATATATATTTCGTCCATTTTTATTAAAAATAAGATATTCTTTGTTTAAGTTTTTGAGAATTTTGAGCACTCCAACTCTTATTGTATACCACTCGCTTCAAATCTGCTCAAAAATGTTCATTTTTCCTCGCTTCAGGAACATTTCCCGGATTATTAGCTTTTTCAACAAAGTTCACATTCTCATCTTTGGAGTACTTCAATACCTTTTATGCGTAGTGGAATGAGGCTAGATCAGGCCCAAATACCTAATTATGTTTCTTCTTGATGAATAGCACCAATCGACGCTTAATGCATTCATTATGGTACAAATTTTGATTAATTTCTTGCTTTACCCGAACAAAAAAGGACTTGGAAACACCTAAAGATGAAAAACCTATTTATATCAATACCTCTTCATATCTTGACTTCAAATATTGCTTAATTTTCTCTGGAGCGTGTCATTTTATTTGAATAATACAGTAGCGATAATAATAATACAGAATAATACAGTAATTCTGTAGAAGCGATATCCAGCTAGCGTGCTATTGGACAATGTAAAATCATAGGAATCATCTAAAATAAAAAAAGTTGTATGTCTTGGGAAGATATTGACATTTATGTATCATTTCTTTCAGCTATAATAGTGATCGTTTTGGTATTATACTTTCTTAATACACAAGACGTCTTTAACATCACAAAAGCGAATGGTTAGGAACACTTCTTATGAACTAATTTCTGACAAATCCCACAGGTATTATTCAATTTTTTGCTAATCATTTCTTGTTTGATTTCGTCACAATTTTCGGTGAATGAAGAAGAGTCGAAGAATCAAGGAGTCGACTAGCACTAAAAATTGAAAATTTCTGGAAGAATCGAGGAAACCAGTATAAGGAAATTGAAAACTGAGACAGTTATATCAACAAAGGGACCAAGCAATATAAGTTTTATTAAAATAAGTCCGCTAAAAGAAGGAATTCATTTGGAAGTGAAGATACAGGTACCAATAATTTCCACAAAGAGGAGCAAAAAGGGAAAACCAGGTTGGAAAAAACGAAAGTTAGAAAAAGAACCAGTCGCAAGAATGACCAATTTGGTTACGGCCACAGGGGCCTGAAGAGCAGCATTGATCATCAGGGCTATAGGAGTGTTATGCTGTCATCTTAGAAAGTGTAGGAGAAAAGAGCAAAGAACCGTTAGAAGAAGAAAGTTTTGGAAGTTATCAAATTTTAAATCTACCAGCAGAAATACAACCATTATGAAACACTAAGGATGCATGAATTTTAGAACCGTGTCCGAAGCTGGAACTTTTCAACCAAATTTCAAGCTTCAAAAGAGTATAGGAGTGTTAAGTATAACAATGTATCATGTATGATTGTGTATGTAATGATTTTTGATTGAAGTTTATAATAGTATATGTCATAATACATTGAACAAAACAAGTAAATAATCATTTTTTAAAATAATTTTGTTTGTTTTCTTTTCTTTTATGGGTGTGACGTAATACCCAATTAATGAGAGTGGGGAAAATCCTGTTGCGTAAGTCGTTATTTTTCCATATATTTAACGCAATCAGATTTAATCGTTAATTAATACTAAGGCAAGTTTTAAATGGCACTAAGAATGGCATTTATCCTCAAAAAACCCCAGGAAAATGGCATTCAAAAAAAATAACAATAAAAATAATATTACATAACAAGTTTTATTCTGGAAAAATATTATAATATTGTGAGAACTAATGATAAATATTTTCACTTCTAAAATTTCTGTCTTCAGCAACATTTTACCTAACATGGTAAAGCTTCGCTCTACTGCAATATTGGTTGGCGGACATTTCTTTAAATTTATTTAGTGCAGTGGAGATATTTTTTATCAATTAATAGTAATTTGGATACTCCATTATTCTTTAATCTCTTATGTATATAACTTTTTAATTCTAAAGGGTATCTTCCGAATCTAAGTTAAAAACGGCATGATATCCTTTTTCAATATTATATATTTTCTATTATTTCCATCATTTCGAAAAATAGATTTTCATTATCCAAAGCCTCTTCAGCACGCTTAATTAATATCCCTTCAACGTTGATAGAGTTAACAATTTATTTAATAACTGGTAAATTCTTAAAATAATAGAATATTGTCTTCACACATGTTGACCACCTAGTAATACTAACTTCTGGAGGCTTTCCGATTTCTTTGAAAAGAACTGTTTTGCTTTTATTTTTTATTATGATTAATTTAATTCTGGCTATACAATTATCAGCATTAATATAGCTTGACTTTAATCTTATGGTGCACTTATGGATTATAGTGCAAGGCAAGTTATATGCAAAACGGACTTGCTTTGATTATTAACTACTTTAAAAACTTTTATCATATATTTTGCTGCGTCCGTAATTATTAAAATAAGGCTGCTCAGTTTTATATTGAAGAGATTTAATCTTACATCTAGGTAATTCAAAATACGATCGTTGTCAATTGAAACATTTACCACTTCAATTACTTTTAATACAAATATATTACTCGAACTTATTATTAGGGTACCAGCCCATATATTTACATATTTATTAAATCTAATTTCACTTTCGTCGATTTCGATAAATATCTTTTCATCTTTAAAATAATTGATTAATTTTGACATATTTTCGTTTTTCA
>JBBMKC010196008.1:0-14755 GCA_037834085.1 Bipalium vagum | reverse complement strand
TAATAATAATAATAATAATAATAATAATAATAATAATAATAATAACAATAATAATAATAATAATAATATATTATATAGAGAATATTATATAATTATTATATTATTTTAAATAATGTAAAACCTGAAATAATGTCACATTTTTTCCAACGTTAAAAAAAGATCGGGCGGGTTTTATTAATTTAAGAAAGTTTTAAATAAAGATGGAAAGATGAAATATTTACTTATTTTAGTTATTCTTTTATGAATTATTTATTTTTTACCTTTTCAGATAAAATGTCAATAAATAAAAATCAAAGGATATTTGATTTCATCATCATTTACCTTTAAGGAATTTAATTTCCAGTATTTTTATTTGTGAATCTTTGTTGAAAATAAATGAATTTGAAATACGACTTTAAAATATGATCACTAATAATGAAAAGTGAATTACGTATGAAAATAATGTGATAAAAGGTTGTGTTTCAAAAAAGATGAATCTCCACAAACGATTCCGGAGTCAAGTTGTTTGCTTTTTAAATTGTCGAATATAAAAGAAAGTATATCAAATATATTAATGAATTTTTTTGGTTTCGTCAACATAAAACTTAGACTTTGAACGTCTTTTAATTTTTGTTCGAAATATCAGCAGCATTCTGTTATATAAACTCTTACTTTGAATTTTAAACATAAATATTGCAATAGATAACATGGAATCAAATTCAATTCTCAGCTCAATTATGAAATGGTTACTCAAAGTCCAAACCAGGTTCTAAAAAGAAATGTTAAAAATTAGTCTTGAAGTACACGTTATTACCCTCTGTCACGTTTGCTATTTGATTTTATCTAAACAAGCAGAATTTCTGATCAGAAGATCCATGGTATTGAAGCCTGTGATCTTTTGAGAATCTTCATATAACTACAAATGTCTACTTTAAATACTGATCACTCAAAGATTTTGTATTTACCACTATATAATTCTATATTGTTCCGAATTGTTTTTATCTTACGTTTTAACAATGCTTATTTATGCTTATGTGTAGAAGGTGTATCTTACTGTCGAGCTTTTCTCATCGAATTTTACAACAAAATTTATGCTCAGTGGAATCCTATTTCGTGGTATCCTGAGGCTTATGTTGACCTGCAGACCTTCTATTGTCCATTACAAATTCTGGATTCAAATGGGTATAATATTTTTTGTCAAACATTATGATTATATTTTTTCTTATGAACTCAACCTTATACTTATTATAATATTATTAGATTAAATCTTTCACGAAGAAAACCTTTTATAACTAAGAAATTTTTTTTTATTAAATATAAAAGATTTGAAAAAAGTTGAACAGGATGTTTGACGAGTCACTTCGTGGTTGTATTAGGTTGGTAAAGAAATAATTACGTTTCTTATATATTCAAAATTGGCAATAGATTTTTTGAAAAAAAAGGAGATGTACTGCATGCTTCATAAAATCAATTTATATATTTTGTCAGTCGTGTTCCTGGAATTAATCATGAGAATCTTTGAATTTCCATAAGAAATCGATAACGTTTTGATTTCTTCTGCAAAATCCCGAACTAGTGAAACATTCTATCTTGACATTTTCAGTAAAACAAAAACTCAAAACTCAAAATCAACAATAAGTTTTAGAAATAAAGCTTTTTCTAATCAAAATAACGTGTTTAAAGGTGGATTTATTAATTATCTTTTCCTTAAAGTCTTAATAATAGATCTAATAAAATAAGAAAATTCAAATTCAAAGTATAGTGAAAAATACTGATGGTAGTATCCACATACCGAATGGACTCAACCAACCAATTTCATTTATTATTAGAGTCACTAATGAACTTAAATCAATATTTTGTTAAATTTGAAATTCAATGCAAAATCAGATCCCGCTCATAATAATAGGAATTACAAAAAAAGATGTGTTATACTTACCAGTACAGTTTCAGTATGCTCATATAACAATAATAATAATCATAATCATAATCATAATAATAATAATAATAATTTTTTAAAAAATAATAATAATTGTTTGTTGAAAATTAATAAGATATACTGTGATTCGAACTAACAAAGTTGTATTTTTTAAAAAAAATTTATACATACATGAACGTAAATCATTAGTACATTGCTGTGAACCATTATGACAATAAAATAAAAAATCTGGCCGCTGAGCTATATTCCCCGACTATTTTCAATTTATTTCATAATAATAATCGATAATACACTCAATTCACTTTTTATGCTAATTCTTTTAATGCGATTTTGAAGTTATGCGGTTTATTTCTTAATGAAACTATACTCTTTATGCTACAGCGATTTTCACTCAGTGGTTTAATAACTACTTTGTACCTGAAGTCAAAATTTATATAAAAGAGAAAGGTCTTGAATTTAAGATCTTATTAATTCTTTATAATGCACCAGGTCATGAAAAGGTGGAACATCCTAACATACAAATATTTTTTATCCCTCCAAATAAAACTAGCTTAATTCATTTCGGCATTCAAAAAATATTATTTAAAGTCAACCTTTCATTACATTTTCGATAAGCTAGAAGTTAGCTTATACAGTTTATACAGCTTATAACTGGTTACAGATGTTTGGAAGGATTTTAATATTTTAAACTGTATAAACCATGTTGCATTAGCAATTGCTGAAATTAAACCATACACATTAAACGCATGTTGGAAAGACGTTTGGCCTGAATGTGTATTTAATAAAGATGTATCAAATCAAATAACATCCATATCATTAGAAATTGTTTCACTGGCCAAACCAATTGGTGGCGAACGCTTTGATAAATTTGGCCAGAACGATATTGAAGAATTGCTTGAAGACGAAGTCTTATGTGGCAAAGAAATTTTAGAAAGTTTGGAATTAGATCCTATGGAAGATATTTTTGATGACAATGAATCAGAAGAAAAATCAGTCCCATTTAGTGCCAATTTAACTTGTGAAGGCCTTCAACTTTCAAGTAAATTGGAAAATCATTTTCTATTAAATGACAACGATTCAGAGCGTGCCTTAAAATTTACACGTGACCTGAAATTTTGTATGTCAGGTTACTGAGAACTCTATAAAAATTTATCTGAGTCATCACAGACATTAATTACTGACTATTTTATGCATTAATAATAATAAATATGGCTTGCTTTCATGTTTTTTTGTTTATTTGCTAATTTTCGTATTTATGAACAGTTAAGACCCTAAAAATAACATTTTATAAAAAATAATTTTTTTTAATTCCAATAGGGGACCATTAGATAAAAATTTCTAGAACGGTGGTCCGTATCTATCATTTCGTATATAAATATTTTTATGCGACTTTTTCCGGTCCGTATCTTCCGCATAAAAAGAGAGTTGAGTGTATATAATACTAATTCAAAACTTTAAGACTATTTCTATATTAAAGGATAATTAATTATTTAGCTCAGACAAATAAGTTGAACAATTAAAAGTTCTCGGTTTCTTCATTGTCTAATGGAAAAGGGGAAATAAGGTCATTGGGAAATAAAAACCCCGCAAAATTTACTATTGAGCTCAGGTAATTATATTCAGTAAGTTATAAAACATTTACGTGAAAATACTGATCGTAAACGAAAGGAAATTCGTGGATTTTTCATGATGACAATACGGAATCACACAATGCGATAGTTATATGTCTGTTTTTGGCCAAAAAATAAAACAAAAAATATTCAACAAGCTCTATTCAGTCCTGGCACGTGTGACTTTCTCTGTCTAAAATGAAGTTAAAATAAACAAAAATTATATTAACATATTATGTTGGTCGAAAAGTCTCTAAACTAATGTAACGAAAATCCAAAAACTTTTTAAAAATAGAAAACAAAATTTTATTCTTCAAAATATAGTCCATTGTGCTCATTAGTCTTATGCCATATTTTTGCAAGATTGATTCCTCTGGCAAACCATACAGTGCCTTTGTAAGCAAAAATTCTCGGCAGGCATTTTTGACCTCTTCAACCGAAGCAAAGAAGTGTCCCCGTATGAAATATGCCATTGACCTGAATAGATAGTAATTAGAAGGCGCTAGGTCTCTACTGGAAGCTGGATGACGGAAAAGATCAAAGTGCAGCTCTTCAATTTTTTGATGTATGCTTAGATGTATGCGGTTTGGCATTATCATGTTGAAGGATAACGCATTTACAATTGACGGTAAGGAGACCCAAAACTTCAAACACATGTTCTAATTGCATTGAACAGAGTTCAGTATTGACGGTTTGTCCACTTTGAAGAAGCTCAAAATGCACTATTACATCGTAATGCCACCAAACCCAGAGAAGAACCTTTTTTCAAAGCTTTCTTGTTTGGTACTGCAAGAACTTGTTGATTTGAATCGAGCCACTGGTTTTGCCTGTTATAGTTTTTAAAATAAGTCTATTTTTTGTCGGAATTGATGATTCTTTAAAAAACCGTTCATCACATGGATTGCATAACAATTGTGAAAAATTTTAATCATTCGTTTTTGTCTCTCATAGGTTAATTCATGAAAAATTTCTCTCGTTTTCTAACCTTTTTCAGCCTATGCAAATGACCAAGGACTGTTGCTTTGGCCAGATTTAGTTCTCCTGAAAGTCTTCTATGACTTGTAATGGTGTTTGATTCAACAGCTTGACGTATTACCTCGGGATCAATCAATAACGGGAGTCCGATACGTGGTTGGTCATCGAGATTAACTTGGCCATTTTAAAATTTTTGATACCAGTTAAAAGCTGTTGCACACTTAATAGCACCATCGCATTTTGATTTGCAGATATTTCGATCGCTTCTGTGACATTATGGCCTAACTGGAACTAGTACAGTAAAAGTTCACGACTTACATAACTGTTAGTTTTCATTTCCTATATGAAAATATGAACAATTTAAATAAAAATATAAGAATCAATATTGTACCATTTGATTATGTAAAACAAATCCTTTAATTTGATATACAACACTCACTAATAATTTAATATACAACACTTACTAATAATTTGTAAATACAACAAAAAAATTAGCAAACGAAGTTACCAATAAATAGTCTAAAGACTTTCCGACCACCCTAATACATAAAAATAATATTTAATTTGTGTTTATTGAAAAATACATGTTCATTATTTTTATTGTTTCTTAAAGGAATATAAAAAGAAGAAAAATATATGATTGTTTTTAAAAATTAGCTTAACAAAGTTATTTAAAAATTTTTTTTACAGATCTCAAATTCAGCCAGTTGACTTTTTAATTCAGAAAGGAGGAAAAGGACTCTCTAGGGTAACCGTAGTGGAAGGTGATCATGGTACAGGGAAGACATTTTTGTCTCATTTCATAACAGCAAAATGGGCATATGAATCATATAAATTTGAAGAAAACAATATGAAATTGGTGTTTCATCTCGATTTGAAAATAACGGCACCAAATCTGAAATGGATGTTATCAGATCAAATTTTTGATGTCGATCAAAACCTTGTGGAGCAGGAACTGTGGGACATAATTGATAGGAATCAAGAAACATGTTTATTTATACTTGATGGTTATAATGAAAATATCAATGAAGATGTGAACAATCTTATATCAGGGGTATTATTTCCTAATGTTCACATCATGATTCTATCCCATTTGGAATCAACTGCTTTATTAAAGGGCTTTTATCAGAATAAATTTCTTTTAACAGGATTTATACCAACAGAGTCAATGATATTTGTTGAAAATTATATTAAATTAACTGGAAGACCTCCTGGAAGGTTTGTAGACCTCCTTCAAAAAATTTCAAGAACCCATCAAAGACTGAAAAATAAAAATCAATATGATACTGGTGATTTTAATACCAGGTTATCTTTACCAGATGACAGTCAATCCGAACTAACAGCTTCAATAAACCATACAGTCAGCCTTGAGGGAATTCAAGAAACTACGGAAGGCATTAATAACGAAAGGTTAAGTTTTGAAGAAGTACCAGAAAATATGTTGATTGATTCTAATAAAAACAATACCAAAAATAATAATAGATTATTGAATGATTTTCAAAATATAAAGAGAATAATTTCAAGCCCGGCTCAGAAAATCGTATCAGATATCGAGATGGATTTGCAAAATAAATTGATTCCTTTAGGCGTATATTCCTCAATCCCATTGTACTGCTCTTTTTTCTGTGCAATGACAGATTTTAATTTGAGCACGAGTCTGGCTGCTTGGTCTGTTATGATGGAAACCTTCTTTTCTGCCATGAAAATGAGGCTGACTGACCGAGAACAGGAAAGCCGAATGGCTGTCAATAGGTCTTTTAATATTCTCATCGAATTATCTTTCGAATCTGTGAAACAAAACGCCTCTACGATAAGCATTAAAAATTGTGATAGAACTATTACCTTGGGAATTTTGAAAAAACTTTCTGCAAACGAAGACGATTTGGTTCTGAAATACGTCTTTAGTAATGATTTAATAAAAAACTTTTTGGCGGCCAAATATTTGGAGACATGTAGTTTGGATGAGATTAATAATTTCTTCCAAAATATGCTCCTCAAACAGTCTCTGTATCCTTTAATAGTTTATTATTGCGGATTAAGACGAAACGACTGTGAGAATATTGCTTTGAAGTTTTTGTTCAGAAAAATAACTGATTTCAATCTGGAGGTGTTGAGCAGGATCTCTGATAGTGTAGACTATGTCCATTCTACATCCGGATCTGTTGACATAATGAAATTTCAATTAAGTCTAGATTGTGTAGCTGCAATGAATGGAAAAAACGATTTTGCCTTAAGAATTGGTCAAACGCTACCGAGAAATCTTTCCATCAAACAAATTACTCCGTTTCTGACTCTGCAGGGATTTACGTACATTATTGATCTGAACTGTTCAAATATCAAAGAGCTGGAGATCACCTTCAATTATTCCAGTCGTCAAATGTCAGATGGTATTTGTAATTTGGCAAACTATGTTAATCAGAACACATCCTTAAAGGTTGTGAGACTGTTCTGGGATCAGCTGGAATTAATGAGCTTATTTCTCTGCAAGATATGTGAAAAGAACCAAACGATCTCAACAATTGCATGTTACGATGAATCGGATCACAAGTACGATAATTTGACACAAAATGCTCTCATCAATATCCGTATTGCTTGTCGAAATATGAAACATGTTGAGGAGTTTGCTTTTCGAGACTGTGTCTTTTCAACCCTTATTAATATTATAGCCAGAAATATACCGGAAAATCTCATTTCTTTAGATTTAAGTGGTTGCAGATTTTCATTAATAGCTTGTAAAGATCTGGTAGACAAAATTATCCCAAGTAAATGTCTGAAAACTCTCAAATTTGAAAAAGTCCACATTCAGAGCATGGCCTTCAACAATTTTATTAGATCATTCTGTGACAATCGAACAATTGTTGAACTGAGTCTAAATAATACTAAGATGGATAACATTGGTTTCATTTCTTTAATCGAAATGTTGAAATCGAATAATAAATTGGAAAAATTGTTCCTGTTAGACATTGTAATCAACGACCAGAATTGTTCAGAATTAGCCCAGGTTCTTAGAATAAACAATATCTTGAAAGAGTTGCATGTCAGTGAGAATAGGATCTCTTTTCTCGGTCAAAATGATTTACTTAAAAATGCTAAGCATGTCAAAATCGTTGGAATCACCAAACAAAATATTAAGCCTCTTACGGAAGATCAAGAAAGTGATATTTTCAATTTTTGATCTTCACATTTTGACATAGTTATACGAAATTTATTGACAGCTTTGACTTTTTATTTATTTAAAAAATCTGTAGTCTTTCTTATTAATTATTTTATTTTAAAATATTAAAAAAATAATTAGTTTTTTTTAATTATACAAAAATCGAAGTATTTTCCTCGTTGAGAGATATTTCTTCTTCTTGAACTTGAATTTTTTATTGCATTTTTATATATAAATATGAAAAAATAAAAATGAAAACTTAATATAAATTTCATTTATTCTATAATTAAAAATTAATTACAAATTTGTTTTACTTACTAAGTATGTCTTCTTTAATTCTTTTTTACTAAATATTTGTTTAAGTAAGATTAAATAATAACTAAATAATTTAAAATAATGAAAAATGTTACAAAAAGAAGTGCGATGGTTCAGGAGAACGTAGGAGCGTCAGGCTGTTTAAAGCAAGGTGAAGAGTACTCCGTCAACAAAAGATTAGATGCACTGGCGGCCAAAATTACTTTAATTTGGCAAAAACTTTCGATCGTCGGCGCATCAACCGACATTGAAAAAGTCCAGAATGAAGATCAAACGATAAACGATGATCAAGTGGGGAGCATCAAAGAAACCAAGCATGATCTGGCTTTCAAAAAAGAATTCTAAAAACTTTATTCATCAATATGCGGGCGGATCAGATAAACTTAGACTAGTAGATGTGGATGAAAGAAGCCAAATTGAGTGTTAGTTAAAATTGAATTTATTATCTGGCAAATTTTTGTGCTTTATTTTTCAAATAAAATCTTTTGTATTTTTAGAATATTTTCACTCAAGTTTGCAAAGGAAATTAAAAGAAAATGAATTAAGAATTATTTAGATAATGAAAAGAAAATCAGAGATGATTTGCGGACCAATGATAATTGGAAATAAATTCAAAAAATATTAAAACTAAAGAAATTGATTAAAAGTTAAAGTAATGGGTTGATATGGTCGAAAGAGTGGTGGGATTTTACACGATTCTATATTACAAACACAATCTAGAAAAATACTTAGACATTAATGCTAATGTTGAAATTGATCACAATTTATAACATGTTTCTAAAGCATCAAATGAATGGTTAGAAAAATTTAAAAGATTTCGTAATATAACATCAAGAATTTTCAGCAGTGATAGTATGTGTTAATTGTTTTATTTCACTTTCAAAGAATTGTTGTTTAAAGAAATAATTTAAAAGATGCTATTGCTTATGCGACATTATTCGATTATAGTTCATAGACTTAAACTAAAATTTATTTGATGCAATCATTTATGATTTTTTTAATAAATTTAAATAAACATCACATTAGTGACAGTTATGCTAAGATAAGTTATTCATTTTTTGAATAATTTAGTTTAACAAATCTAAGTTGAGGTTCTACGATTAACTTGTATATTATTGAGAAAACTGAAGCCTTGAATAGAAGTACGAGAGAATAGAATCCAGAGGACTTAGAAGAAAAAGATTATATAACGAAGAATCAGAAGAAATGTGACAGAAGTGATCAATATATCAGAAGAATAACAATAATCTGATGCTACTTTAAATCTTATCTGAATTTTCATTTAATACATGTATTTATTGTACACTAATAGGTAATTTTAGATTTTGTTCATTTTTTGATGTTTCTTGGTAGTTTTTGATTTTGTTAAGTTTTCAAACTTTTAGTACAAGGTCAGCCAGTAAGTAATGTGGTTGTTTTATAATCTTGAGAAAGACTGCTTAAAGTACAAAGAATATATATTGTTTTATGAAATATACATTTAACCAACTTGTCTTCAATATAATGTAAGATTTAAGAATTTTAAATTTATTATTTTGACCTTTTAGAATACTGGAAATGAAAATGCTAATAGACCATATTTCATACATTTTGATGTACGAGTATAATAAGCACAAGACGGGCTACGTCAATAAAAAGGCTAAGTAAACGAAAAATCAACTACTAACGTAAATCAATCGCAACGATGGTTCAACAAATTTCGATCCGGGAACTACAGCTTCCAGGAGGCGAACCACTCTGTACTACCAATAGAATTTGATGATGATTTATTCAAGATAATGGTTAGATGAAATCCAGTTGTAACCGTTGAAAACTGACTAAGGCGCTGGATTCAGCGAGGTTCACCATTCATAAGCACCAAAAAAACTATTAGTGATAAAATTTTCAGGCTCAAACAATTGTTACCACAAGATTAATAAGAAAATGATATCATGCAAAGAATTAATATGTGTACCAGTTTTCTTTTTCGGTTGACGTTAGAGTCGTTCTGGAATGGTATTGTTTGAATATTTGATGGTATTGAGTATTTTACCTCAATGTTAAAAGACAAAGACAATGGATTATTCCCAAAAAACTAAAATACCTTAACCAAGACAAGACCTTCGTCGATCAGGACAGAAGAATTACCTCCATGATTATTGCTAGAGCAACTATTGATCCTAATCAGGTCATAAAAAAATTATCCGAGAGGTTAATTATTCTCAAAACTCCAATCACAAATCCAATTAGTCAAACTTTATATTTTTTTATTCTTATACTTATTAATATTAATTCATTTTAATTAATTTAACTTTGATCCTGCAATTATTTTATTACATTATTATTCACAAAACCAATATCATTATTAAAAATTTGATACACACACAACTAATGGTAAAAATTATTAATAGAATCACCACCCAACCACAACATTTGAAATCTGCAATTTATAAAAATTCAGTTACACTAAGATTACTTATGAATTTTACTACTACTTTTCATTTTTAATCTTCATTTTCTGAGAAATTTGAACTTGAGAATAACCCTCTTCATGATAAACGAGAATTCTTTCTCGTTCTGTTATTGATAATTCTCTTATTTTGACTATTTATTCTATAATATTTATATTTTATGGCAAATAACCAGAGCTTACTTCGGAAAATGCACTCTACTAATAAAAATAATTCTATGTAATTGTAACGATCTAGGTCGCAAGCTGGACTGTTACAAGGAGCTTATAACTGGGCTCACCAACTTCCTCGAAGGAAGTGTAAATAATAGAAAATTTATGAATAAACAAAGCGATTAACAAAATAAGGTATATTTGTTTTCACAAATGCAAGGTTAGAAATCTATTTCACAATCAAACAATATTCAAAATTACAAAAAATTATTTAATTAATAAAATACCTTTTTGACTTTACGATAGTCGAAGAAATCCTGATATCAAAAATGCGTATTCTGACGCCTAGAACAAAGCAGAATCGAATTAGAGAGAGAACAATAAAAAAGAATAAAGAAAATATTAAAGGTAGTGATAAGAAGAATTTCATTCTATCACTAAATAAACTTTAATTATTTATTTATATACTCCTGTTTTCCATATTCTAGAGCTTCTCGTTGGCTTTATTTTAACTTACTAAATATAGATTTGTTTTTTTATTACTAATAATAGAATTTGCGTAGGTGGTAAATATTTAAGTAATACTAATAGTACTTAATATATTTAGTAATCCTACGTCAACATCATTTATTTATAGTAAGTTATTTTATTTCTATAATAATAATAATGATTAATCATGTTGGTTAATATTTTAATTAATATCACACTCCACGTCTTATATATTTTATTTAACTTTTATTACATTTAATTTCAAAATTTCATTGAGTTTATCAATAAATCTCTGAATTTATCCTATCCTTGTGATAGTATTTTTCCTCAGCGCATTTATACTTACTTTCCATAAAAAATGTCACAGCTTCATAAAGTCGCTTCTCTTAAAAAATAATTTCACAAAATAATGTTCATGATTAAAATCATCACCATTTTATTATTATTATTATTATTTAATAAAAACTTATTTTAAAAAAATAAAATAATTGAATGTTAGATTTAAAAATCAATACATAAAACCTTAGGAGATATTTTTCACATTTCAAAACTATTAAAAAAATCAATAATATTAATAATAACTTTAATAATATAATTCTAATGATAATAACTTATAATAAGAATAACAATTAATAAATAATAATATCTCAAAAAACAAGATCAATATTTACAAAAATAATATATTAATGAAAGAAAATTTTTAAAAATCAATATTTTTAATCATCGAAAAAAACGAATTATTTTTTTGAAATAAACTGCTTCATCAGATTCGATCGCTTTTTGGAAACCTCTTTCTAAAGATAAAAATGACAAGATCATATATCGACCAGTGAAACTGTTACTGCCACGAACCGGTAATGAGTGAACCCCCAATAACATTTCCATTTTCTTTTTCTCTCGATCCTCCTCCTTCATGATCTGATTGAAGCTGTTATTGCTGACAAGCGAAAACGGGTTCTTTTTGATTTTGAATTTCTGCTTCAAGATCTGAAGAAAAAACCGGCACGTGATTTTCAACAAACTTTCGCTCTTTCAGCATACCACCTACCTCTAACACCAACTGCTTCTTTATGCTCTTCTTCACCTCCATGTTCAGATCCAGCCACGTCCACAATCGATTGTGATATTCGATTGGTGTGATATTCAGCGCGAAATTGTTTATAGCAAAAGCTTTTTGTTTTTCACCCTTTGATTTATTTAAAAAAAAATAACAAAAGACCGGACTTGTTAATATAAATTAAAACCCCCATGTGAATAATGAAAATCAAAATATTTTTAATTCCTTTTTTAAGTATATCTCTTTGATATTTTATAATAGAAAAATTAAAATTTCATTCAATAAATTAACATCAAGTAAAATCGAAGTACGTGGTGTGAATAGAAATATAATTAAGAATTTCATTAAATTTTAAAAATAAATTAATTAATGTACATAAGTATTATTAGGGCTACAAAATGCATTTTTCTGCACTTTTTTGCGTTATTTAATGCAAAAAATGCAAATTATAAATGCAATTTTGTTTAAATAAAAACACGCGCCTTTGTTTCCGCAGATATTATTGTTTCGCAAAAGAAGCGAAGACGCCACTTCAAATCGATGATTTTTTGGTTTTTCATTGAGTTCATATGGAACCAATTTGTCACGCTTTTTCGATTTGCAATTTCCCGCAAGTGATTCCAAATGGTTCCAACAGAAACATTCATTTCTTGAGCAAGTTCTCGAACTGTTGTGCAATGATTTGCCTCCAACAAAGTCTTGAATTTGTCGTTTTCAATCACCGTCTTTTCCCAACGACCCTTATCTTCAAGCGTCTCGTCACCATCAAGAAATTTTTTGAACCAAATGTTGAAGCATTTGCTCGTTAGCTGTTCTTCGCCGAATGCATTGTTAATATTATGACTACTGGCTTCTGCTGCATTATGGCCCAGTTTATATTCATTAAAAAATTGGTCGTAATAGTTTATTTTCCATTTTACGTTCTATGTTAATGAAATATATTATTTTAAGCTTATATAAAAAATTAATATTACCAGAATGTAAATTGAAATCTGCGCTTTAAATGATATATAATTTAAGTAGTAAAACAAAAGAAAAATTGTTAAATTAATGTTAAATAAATGGCTTCATGAAAACCGACATTATTTTTTGAACAGCCTAATATAATATATCATAAATCAAAATTTTCCTGTTTTCATAAGTCTTTATTTTAGTTACCTTATTACCCATAAAAGACTCACAATATTCTCATTGAATTTATTGATTTAGAGGATTGTGACAAGGAGATTTAATCATAAAGAGAATGAATATTTATAAAGACCCAATAAATTTAAAGAAAACTTGAAGATATTCGTAAAAGAAGAGGCTAAATACCCAGAGAGACCTGTCAAGTAAACTTCATGTAAGGAAGAAGACTGCAGAACATGTTAGAGAGTATTTGAGTCAGAAAATGATATTGCAGATTTGTCCGACGATTTTTGACAGAAAATCGAATGAAAGCATGAAATCTACACATATTTCATTCTCTTAGACAGAGTTTTTTGAAGAATATTGTAACTGAAGCCAAAGAATCAAAAGCTATTTCTCTTCATGGATGATACTCTAATTCATACAGCTAACCGAACTGTGGATGTCATACGGAAAAGGGCTTTTTGATGGTTTCACATCAACCTCATAGCTCTAATTTGATTTCCAGTGATTTTTTCTTGTTTTATCTCTTAAAGAAGCATCTGCGAGGTCAGAGTATTGAGTACAAAGATGATCTCATACGAATAGATCCAGATTTTTTCAATGAAAGCTTATTACTTTCTTCGAAAATGGTCTCTTTTCTGTGATAAATCGTTGGACGAAGTGCCTAAAAGCAGGTGATCATATAGAAAAGTAATGAAGTTTATTTATCTATGTAGTTTACTTGTCCTAAATACAAAGTTTCGTTAATTAATTTTATTAGAAAACTTTATATACTTTATTTAAATTTTTAAAAATTTTTTTAGTATATGGGGGGACCCAAAAAACTTGCTTTTAAAAATACATTTATTTCAGTAATCGTACATTTAATCAATAATATTCACTTCAAAAACATTCACTATCACACAAAAGGATTCAGGTCATATCTCAATAGATTCTATTCATGAGTCAGTTTGTATGCTGTCTTCCATTTTCTGCACAGATTTTTTTTATTTTTATACTTCTCTTTGACTACGAAATATGAAGAGATCATCAGGTTATGTCAGGAGAGTAAGATGGATATGCGATATAATTCATTGCATTTTACTCCAAGAAAGTATTGGTAACTTGTTACATGATGGAGAGTACTGTCCTGCATAATTTTGACATTTCTATTTTGATGTTTATCCTTCTGATTTTATAAGAACAAAACGTAACCGTTTTATTAGGGTTTTATAATATTTTGTTATTATTCTGTAATTATATAAAAATTATATCTTATATGTTTTACGCAAAAAATAAATGGATAAAAAAATAAAATGTTTTTTTGGGTTTCCTTATAATTACAAACTTAAAATTAAAGTTGCATTTTTTCTATTATATTTTTCATAATTTATTTTATTTTAATTCTCAGAAATGCTTGAAATTAATAACTAACTGTGTAAAATTATTATCAGTTCTATTATTATTATTACTATTATTATTATTATTATTATTATTATTATTATTATTATTATTATTATTATTATTA
>JBBMKC010195997.1:0-14756 GCA_037834085.1 Bipalium vagum | reverse complement strand
TTAGTCTACTTGTTCTTGATCAAAAATATGTCATGATATTGTTCTCAAAATTATGAAATTTTTATCATTTATATTACTACTGACTTTTGGGACACCCTGTATATATACACCTTAAGTTTCGCTTTAAGTTTTCATAAAAATTAACATTATTCTTAAATTAAAAAAAGTTATCTTACTTTTTTTGATTTTCAAGATCATCCAATGCTGTTCTAAAGGAATCTCGACAAAACTTTCGCAATTCCTTTCAAGAATCGTTTTCCTGGATTGTTGACCCTAATGTTCCAATGCCACTGAGAACATCTAGTTTATCCAGTCATAGGAATTTCAAATTTCTATCAATCTCGAATAAGGAAAATAAAATAGACATAGTAAACAATGAAGAATATTCAAAAAATATCAAAAGTCAAAGGGACTCTAATGACGAAAATCAAGATTATGTTTTAATACAATCTGAAACTGAAGAGATTGACCTACACTTAGATAACAGTGATAACGAAAATATACATGTCGATTCGTCTCAGCCAAAATCAGATGGAAATTCAAATAAAAAAGAATGTAAGTTTTAAGAAGAAAAAAGAATTAACTTACTTTTGACGTTCAATCTGATTATTAAATTAACAAAGATAAAAAAAATTTCTTTTTATTGTTGACATTTCAAAAAATTAAATATATACTAAAAGGATCTGCCTGTTGATAAATTAAGTTCTTGATTCTATTTTAATTTATTTGAATGATATACAATACCTATGTCTGTGTTTAATCTGAGGAACTTACCAAAAAATCTGCACACAAGAATTATAGAATTCTTAGATGTTTATAAAATCAGCATAGAAAATGAATAGCTATGTGTAATATAGAATAGTATGTGTGCTTCTGAAAGGTTTGAGCAAGGAATAAAGAAACTGTAGGAACAGTGGAAGAAGTGCATTACCTCGCATGGTGATTATATGGAACTGTTAAATTCGTTAGTTATTTGATCCTTATTAAATAGTTATCCTTTGCTTGTTGTTGCATAAAAAATACAGGACTGTGTACAGACCTTTTTGTGTGATCCTTTAACATTAGATATCCTGCATATGACATTTATTTAACATTGATTGAATATTATTTTTTAAAAATATTTTAACAATAAATATCTTTAAAAATGTTCATAGTTAATAATACCTTTTTATTAATTAAAAAAAAACACTTATTTTTCTAACTTAATAGCTTTAGAAAAGTATTAAAAGAGACGTTATTTGTATGAAGAACATCGATGTAAGTTTCACCTTTATGTTGCAACCTGCTTTCAAGATATGTGATCAAAATAAATTTTCTTTTTATTCAATTAATGCTAGTCTCGAGACACCTTTTCAAATCATTATAATAATTTCTCAGTTTATTCTTAACTTTCTTACATGCATTGATCTAACAAAACGATAGCTTACCATTGGCCTAATTTCTCACATCTTAACCGATTGACAAAGGAGTCTCTAAATAGATAAATAAAAAATTTAATAAAAATAAATAAAAAAAGATTTTATGAAAAGTACAGGAACAAGGATAATAATCAAGTAAAGGTATAAATTCTAAAAGTTATTAATTTCTGCTTTCATAGGCATGAAAGAATGTGCATCAAATATGCAACAATTCAAGAGCGATAAAATCATTCCAGAAGATGAGGAAGAGTTTGAGCAATTCTCGAAATCTATGGATGATTCAAAAAAGGTATGTTATTGATAATCAAAATTATTTTTCCATTTATACAAGTTCATAATTTTCATAATTTAATTTATCGAATCCTTTGGAAAAGTATTGGTTGCATTTTAATAAAACTGTCCAACTTTAAATAAGCCAGAAAATTAAAAAAAATACACCTCTATTTTGACATTGTAAATTTCTATTTAAATACTGTAAGGTTTAATTTTGACATGGTACAGTTCTATTTTGCCAAAACTAAAATCTATAATATAGCGAAATATATATATATATATATATATATATATATATATATATATATATCACAAGAGACAAATCATAAGACAAAAATATTTTATTCAAGAAAATCCAGAACAATCTTCATTTGTAATTAATTCCATTATATCTTAATCATGAGAAGATCTTTCGCTTCTAATACATTACTTTTACTTGGAAAATAGATTTTCAATGAGGTTGAAGAAAGTTGAATGAGAAGGTAAAACATCATACTCAATCTATTTTCTTCAACCAAATCTTTTATATTTTTCCTTTTGTGGAACTGAACTTCATCCATTAATAAAACGTTTTTATGATTTCTAGTTTTAACATATCTATTATTTTTTCAATGTAAGCATAAAAGAACTTCTTATTAAAATGAACCGTTTATACAGAATAATAAAATAATGAAATACGATTCATTGCGTAACATATGGAAATATTTCTTGATATTAAAGAGGGACCTATTTGTATTTGAATGACCTTAATTCTTAGGTCTCATGTTAACATTGAAGCCATCGTGAACAAACATCGTTAATAAAAAAATACGTTATCTTTGGATAATTTTGATGAAATTTTTAATAAAGTTTTGTACATATATAAATCTGGACTTTATATTTGAACAGTCATTTATCTTTCCAGGAATATTATGAACATGTTTTAGTATAACTAAATTTCGAAATGGTTTTATTAATATTCCTTTTCGAGATTTTTACTTAAGATTGTTGTGTAATTTTATTATGTAATTGAACAGTCTTCATTAATCCATTCCAATATTAAATTTCCATCTTCGTAATGTTAATTTTTGGGGTTCAATGGCTTCTTCCATTTTCAAAAGTTCTTTTTATAAGATATTTCTTGGTTATTTGATGTAAAGTAATCGTAATTATCTCCAAAATCTTTTATATGGACATTCCTGCGAGGTACGAGTCAATAATTATTATTTTTCTATCATTACCTGTTTCTCTATTCTTTGAAACTACCTTAATGTACAATATTTTTGAAGTACAGTTGGTCCCAAAAGTAAGTTAATTTTTCAATTTTAGCCAATATTTTTTAAATAAATAAGTTTAATTAGATGAGATTTCATTATATACCTCGAATATTAAGGATTAAGATTATATTAGTTTTACTGGATATGAAACAATATTAGTGTATATTTTTATTTTTCAAAATTAAGGTTAACAATTTAGCCCAGTCATAAGTAAATTAACAAATTTATGTTCGAGTTTAAAGACAACTATACTTTAATTTATAGACATTAGTGTTAATATCAATCGTTTTATAATCAGAATCAGAAGTCATTTTTTGAATAAATTTATTAAGTGATAAAACAAATAATTTTTAAACAAATTTTCTCAGGCCTGGAAATTTCATTCATACTTTTTAAATATTTTTATATTAATTAAAAAAATTAACAAAAATCCCCAGGTCTGATTAGCCTCCTCATATTCTTGTTAAAATATTTTTGATGAATCGATTTTGGACAATTTGTCTTACGCTTTTGATATTAGTTAAAAATCAATTTTATTTGCGTCATTTTAATTTTAATATGGAATCTAGAATAATCAAAGCATATTTTGGAGCAATCATTAAAAAGTATAATTCATCTTGGTTAACATAATTCAGTTTTATATATAATCACAGGATTGTTAACGTACTTTTGGGAGCAGCTATATTTTTTGAAGTGTAAATAAATATTTACCTACTGTAAACAAATGTCAAAATTAAATTTTACAAAATAGAGATGAAAAAAGTGTTTTTTAGTTCTTTCTTAGTAGACTTCAAAATCTAAATGATTTATAATCCTAAATTTTATGTCCAACGGAATTTATGAATTTTAAACATTAAAATTTCAAACTCATAGTAATCTCATAGTATTCTTTATGGATCCTACAAATTGAAAGAGAAACCTATTTTGGCTTTATCCGCGATCTATTATCAAAATATTTTCCGTGGTTTAATAATATATTTTTCTTAATTTGTTTCATTAGCAAATTGGAAACAGATTTCGTGGTTTATGTCAAAAATGTCTTAAAAAACAATTTTGTTTGGTTAAAATCGTATTTAACTTGAAAGGATAAAGTTTTGTTAATACGTTAATGTAGTTTTGGATTAATTTTAAATTATCAGGAATATATATTATTTTACCACAACTTAATCACTTTTATTCTTTTATATTGATTATAAGAATGAAGAATTTTCTTTGAAGCAAACAAAAATTCTTATTGATGACAATGATCTGGAATTTTGTAATAAACCTGCAATGAAAAGAAAGCCTTACAACTCATTTATGAAAAATAACAAATATAAACAAAAGGTGAATGGGATTTCTGATCCAAATATCAAATTTAAGCCTATTAATATTGAGCAAATATTTCCTGGACTCATTCCACCAATTGATCACAGATCAAATACCAGTTCCAGCCATATAACATCAAATATAGAAAATCTTAATTATCGATCTTTTAAAAGTAATTATGCTTTACCAATTATATTTAACTTTTTCAATTAGAATATTCGAAATTATTGTTCCTCTTACTACAATGTTTGAATTAATGTAGTCCTTTTAAATTTTATTAAACTTTAAAAGATAAATAAAAAATGGTTTAGATTTTGTCAATACATTACCTTTTTCCGAATTTTAAAGAAAATACAATTTTAATTTTATTAATTCTTTATGAAGCATTAATCAGATATTGTTCATTGTTTTTTTTAATAATTATCTGACATCTCCAAGGTAGCTTCACAATTTCACCCTGTATAACTTTTGTTATTTTAATAAGAAAACTGAGAAAAATTTAATAATAGAACCGTTTTCCATTAAAATATTTCTACATCGGTCTAAATAAATAATAGTCGGTGTTATATCTGAACAATATATTACAAATAGAATTTTGTGGTCTTGCAATGTCCTCATTTCTATTGATCAAATTTGGTCCTTTATTCAAGTGCTTTCAGATTATTACCAATATGGAATTTTGTAGGCAATAAACAAAAATTTAGTTTTTAACTGTATAATTGCCATAAATATTGTATAATCTTCTGGTCGTTTATTTTTTAAATAAAGCATACATCCTAAGAAATCATATCTTCGTCTAAAATTCAAAAAAGTAAATTGAAGTTTAAATAATAATAATAATAATAATAATAATAATAATAATAATAATAATAATAATAATAATAATAATAATAATAATAAAATATAGTTTTAATAATAATAAAAGGAAAGTTTAAGTAATGATAAAAATATCTTTGATTGAGAAATGTTAAATTCAAATCGAGAATTTTAATATTTTTAAATAATTTATAAATAACTAATATATATATAACTAATTTATAAATATTACATGTTTAAGATGAGGCTTAAAGTATAATACCACATAAAAGCACCAGACTCTTCGTTCCAGTGTTGAGTTTTAGTTTTATTGAAAAACTTTTTAATTACTGTTCATTTTAATTTAAATTTTTAAAAAAAATTTCACAAGGTATTAACAATGAAAAATTAATAGTAAAAGAAATCTTTCTGAAAGTAAATAAAAATAAAATTTTTATTTAAAATTTAATTTATTGTTGAAAAACTTAATCTCTCAAATAAAATCATTATTATTTTCTATTGATTTCAGAAACAACAAAAATAGATGAAAACATTAAAACAAAAAATTTTGGCTATGATATAAATCAATTTCGAATAAAATTAGAAATTCGAAGAATATTGCCGATGGGCAGTCCTCTTTATTATCAGAAATTCCCAGACGTAGAATGTTCAACAAGCGAAAGTCCAAGTTGTTGGAATACTGACATCATCGCAAAGGAATCCCGAGTTGAAAAACAGCCTGTCTGGACTTTTCTATTGCAATCGGATTCTACTTATCCCTTGACAAACTACGTCCTGGTAACCTAAGCATTTTTCAATTTAAAAATTTTAAAAAACATTAATATAGAAATTTTTGAAAATTACCAAAGAGAATTCTTTTTCTTTAATTTTTAGTTGGATTTTTTGATATTGGAAGTTGAGTAATGACAAAAAATTTAATTTAATTTAATTTGAAAAATTTTAATAGCGAAAGACTATAGTGATTTGAAATGACTCTTTAAAATTAATTTTAAATCAACATAAGGTTATTATGATTTTCAAAGTAAGATGGAGGTTTTTGAAATATTGTTTATACAGGGTGCGTGCGATATTTTCGAAATAAAATGAAAGAAGAAAAACAAGTATAGCTTTTTGATTTTTTATTATATAAATGTAAATCTTTCATTGATTAGATAGTTCAAAGCATATTTAAAGGTTCATTCAATAAAACTTCCTTCAGCTGCGATTACAGCCTCAACACGGCCTCTGTATATATATATATTATTTGAAAATATTCAGTTTCCTTTGAGGTCTCATACTAATACAAATAGATTAAACTCCATAGATAGTCTTATTTACCATTTCACCAATACGTTTTGACTTATCAAAATAACAGAAATTACATAGTATTGCTAATACTTGAAAATTATTAACTAAAACAGGAGCTCGAACTCACTTCAAAGATCTCACTTCTATCTAACTCGAAACACGTCAACAAGGTATCAGAAAATTACCGCAAGTTATAATGTCTTTATTTGCGCTTGCACTGCTCCCAGTAACAAAATTGAACTATCAGGATGATACGACGAATACATCATCTGCTTCATGGCTATGCTCCAATTAATAAAAAGGTGATTAATGGAAAATGATGATTGGAAAATCTAATCAATATGATATAGATGACTGAAATGAGCAGCAATGCAATAAAACCGTAGTATTCGATAAAAATTGAGATAAATATTCCTTTTAAGATCAACTAGGTGTAATATAATCCATGTAGATCCTTCACAACCTACACCTCACTATCAAAACCATTGAATCGAAAAAAGTTGAGCAACTTAATATAGTTAAAGAAACGAACTTTCCCTTTTACTTCATTCAATCGATTTAACAAAATTTCGTTTAATACACAAAAGAATTTCACTTTAAAATCGAATCAATCAAAAATCAAATTATTAGGTCTAATGCATAGATTTAATAACATAAATTAAATAACAATTAAAGAAATCTATGACGAGGAACAATTTATTTAATCAGATTAAGCTTCTTCAGAAAGTGTACACTTCTACCACCTTGATGACAGCTCGGAGATGCCTTTATCAAAAAATTCAGGTTTCACAGATTCGATGAATTACATAAAGGCATTTTGGATAGTGTCAGAGAATGGAATTTTTTTTCTTGTAAAAAAAATATCCATATTCATGAAATTGTTACTTTGACCAAATAAGAATGCTAGATCTGTGGCGTAAAATCATTAAAGCTGATGGACTTTATTTTGAAGAGTAGTGTTATTAAATATAAATATATATAATTTTGAGCACAAATTTTTGCATCACCCTAGTATTACGGTTTGAAATTTTCAAATCCTCCTTCTAGTAATAAAAACTGATTCGATTTAAATTATTCTTCAAATTTTCAACTGTTACGTTTTAAAATATACTAAGTTTAACTAGAGATGTACAGTATCGCAATTTTACTTAGGTAGATTTTTTCAGAAATTGTTGCCAACTCCAAGCAATATCTTAAACACATGTCCTCTTGACAATGTATCAGAAATTTGGCACAGCCAGTTTACCTTATATTACGGTTTCTGTGACAACAACGGATGTGAGCAGAATTGTAAAAATTGTTTCTATGCTAATGTTTGTTTTTACACCATTGACCAAAGTTTTATTTTGTCATTTATGCTTAATAGGCAGAGACCCTGGAAAAAGATACCCAAGCTTCCAACGCATCATTTATGGAAATCGATACGATTTTAACTGTTTTGAGTTTTATGAAAAGTTTCCAAGCCAAATTCGCTGATCATTATGGTAACCAGCTCGTTACTTCACATTTCTCGGAAATAAATTGGCATGATTCTCATTTCGTTTCTTATCATATTTCTAAGAAGCTCATTGCAAATTTAGAAGACGTTTGGAGTCTGATTTCTCGAGATTCTTTGCCTCATTGGATCATTGAGTGGCCTCAAAAATATCCCTTCCTATTCTTTTATGACCTAAAAGTCGATATACTCAGAGCCTTGTGGTTTGGAATAGCAAGGTTAGTTTACCTTTGGAATAAAATAGAAAATAATATATTTATTTTGATAAAATGAGTTAAAACTCTTTTCTGTGAAGGTCCATTATTTGGTTGCAACAAAGAACAAAACCAAACATTGATTACATTAGACCGTCTTTTCGTGACGACCTTCTTGCTCCTTTTCATTTCTTAGGCAGACTCAAGAAACATATTGCCCAAGTTCCCAGACCTTATTATATCGAAAATACAACTATGAGTGATGTAGAATCAAGATCTGTATTTTGGTCGGCAGCCAATGATTTACTTTTGTTCCACTCTCGATCCAAAGAAGAATTGGAAATTCAGTTCGATCAGGAAGAGGGAACGGGTCTTGGGCCAACATTGGAATTTATTAATATTCTAAGCAAAGAGTTTATGAGACCAGAATTAATGATGTGGGTTCATACAGATTCTATCCTGGATGAAAGCGATGAATTCGTTAATGCAGAAAATGGCTTATTCCCTTACCCCTGGTCAGTAAATCAATTATCGGATGACATTTTAGAAAGGTTTCGACTTCTAGGAATTCTTATTGCCAAGTGTTTGCAGGTTTTAAAATATTTCCATTTGTATTTATTAAATATTTAAATCTATTTAAAAATTTTTTTTGGGCTAATAATATTATTAACACGGATTCACTCTTCG
Organism: Bipalium vagum; assembly: GCA_037834085.1. NCBI lineage: Eukaryota > Metazoa > Platyhelminthes > Tricladida > Geoplanidae > Bipalium > Bipalium vagum. The sequence goes on along the minus strand of JBBMKC010195997.1, from coordinate 6,022 downwards.
TCATTAAGAAGATTATTTGATCTAATTCCTTCTAATGACAAGCACTAGTCAAAACTGAAAATACATTTTCATTTAAATAATTAAAAATATTAATATATATTAAACTACATACAAAGATATTTATATGAAAATAAATGTTACAACTCGTACCATACAATTCCTTGTAACTGTCAGCTGCTGAAAAACTCTTCGATCGGGTTTAGTTGAGACGGGTATGGTAGCAGAAATTTCTGGTTTCATTATTGGTATGGCCATAACCCCTAGTTTGGTGTAAGTTGACTCCTGTTTCATCTAAGTAAACCAGTTTACAGTTTTCAATATTCTCAGTGTCCCTCACAAAAAGCTGTATAGTCTCAATGTTTTTACTATTACATTTAAAATTAATGAATCAAAATTTGTTAAAAAATTGATCGGAGTGATAACAAATCCACAAAAACATATTTAATAAATTACCAATCAATCAATTTGTATCTCTATAATATGTCAAATCATTGCTGACAACATACAAAAATGAACATGCCTAGGCAAATTTTTAAAATGTTGGTATCTATTGCTGTAATTTATATTGTATCTGCTGGAAACACTTTTTGGAGTTTTCTACCCACGACTTATTCATATAACTTGCATGTCACATTTACTATTAAGTAAATTAATTAAGAAGTTTATTAAGAATAAAATCATATTATAATTATGTTGATTTCTTGATTTCTAGCCTAAAAGCTGCATTAACAAAGAATCAGATCAGACAGGAGATGTTTAAATATATTAAAATGCCACCGAAACCAATTGTCACAAGATTGACTAATTGGATCAGTGCTACAAAATAATATGTAGAAAACTTTTTGGCCATCACAAAATAGTTCAGAAATTTGAAGAGAGCATAGGAGAGCTTCGCGAAACCAACAACTATCAAGAGCTTACGAGATATTTTGTTAAACTATGCAGTTTTGGCAAAACTTATTATTTAGACTGAGAGTGCAAAGTACACAATTGATGCAGGCTTAAAATATCTTTCGGAATTTCAGTTTGTTGAAGATTTCTGCAATATATAAGAGAAAATATTGCAAGACTCGTAAAAAGTAACTTTGTAATAATACAGGAAATGCGAAAAGAATCAATTTTTTCTATTGAATATTTATTCTTGACGAAATTTCAACCTACCTCAGCTTGTGTAGAAAGAAGTTTCTCCGTGGTAGACAAGCTTTTAGCTAAAGATAGAAACTTTGCTCCTGATAGCATAAAATATTATTATGTTTAAATTCTAATTATTTTTATTATTAATTTACTAATTAATTATATTTAAAAAGTAAAAAAAATTAGTCAAGGTCAAAATAACTTTTAAGTCAAAAAAGATTCCCTTAGTTATAATAGTATAGTAACGCATACGGAAAAATAAAAAAATTTCTGTTCTTTCAAATGGTATATAAATTAATTCGTTTAAACAAACATATTTTAAAAAAATCTATTTTCAAATTAAATATATATTAAAAATAAACTAATTATCTTACTAACTTAGTATTTCTTTATAAAATTTTCATTTTACAACTGTGATATGAAATCAATTAAATGAAATCAAATTTTTTTAATATAGTAATATTAATAAGTGATGTATACTCTAAACCATGTGCTGATAAATATCAATCATTTATAAGCGTAAGAGTTGAATTATTATTGAATATTAAATATGTAATAATCTTCATTATAAAAGTAATTCAAACTGAAAGATAATTTTAGATAATATTTTTCTCATAGATTATCAATATTTTTTATTTTTTAAATATTTTTTTGAACAATCAATAAAAATTTTTATTTTGTATTAACTGATCAATAATAATTAAAGTTTCCATATTTGAAATAGAATTGTTTTGATGTTCTTTTCCCCAATTTCCTTTATTGATATCAACGTAATGGGGGAGATGTTTGAGAGAAGAATTTTTCATATTTTTGTTTCAGGACAATAGAAAATTAGACATGCCATTATCGGAATCTTTTCTAAAAATTCTTTCTAAAGGATTCTCAGATTATAATACTAAAACATATTTAAAAGAATTTTCGGTCATTTATCCGGAACGAGGGAAGTTTTTGAGATTAATTGATGATTTTACTAAAAACAAGCAAAAGCTGCTCCATTCAATGGGCGGAAAAGATAAAACTTTGTGGAAATTTCACGATCAATTAAAATGTCTTTCAACAGAAATATTGGGAACAACTTTTGACTCGTTGTGCATCGATATGGAATTCCTACCAACCTCAAAAGTAAGTTACTGTGTTATTAAATGTATCCTTTCTTCTTTACATTCTTATTTCATTTTCAAATTTGTTAATTGAAACAAAAGCTTTAAAATTCTAATGTTAAGATTTTAATACAACTCTAAAACGCATGAATCGTAAATTCAAAAGAATAACAAAGATTTTTAAAAGACTCGTTTTAACCATAGAGTCTTTTCTTAAAGAAGTTAATTTAAAGAATTATATCTTTTTCATACATAAACCATTTCTGAATAATAGTGAGGCAATTAGCTCTGAAAAGTCAAATCCTTGGGAAATTCTTATATTAGTGCCTATATTAAAAAAAAACACTATTTCTTAACTCCAAAACCTTAGTTGTTTTCGTTAATGATCAGCATGTCTTTACAAATCAAATAACATTTAAGTCAAAATCTTTTATTCAACCAAACCACAATCACGTATCAATGGTACAGATTAACTAGTTAACCCGATCCTAACAATTTTAATTCCGAGAAGTCTCTTTTCTTTAAATATAAGTAAAAACCGGTCTCATCTGTATTGTAGATATTTTTGGGTTGCAGATCATTTGAATCAGAAAATTATTCACTTGATTTATCCAATTTTTTTAACAGCAGATATGAGAGAAAAACCAATACAAGAAAAACTGGCCTTTTACATGCTCCTGAATAGAATTTTACAGAAGAATATTACAGAGGACGAAATACCATTGAATCTTTATGTTCCACATGTTCACGTAGAAAGCGTGAATATCGTGAATGGCTTTATCCAGGGAAAAATCACAAAAAATGTTTCGTTCAAAGACATCTCATTCTTGTTAGTTGAAAATTAATCAAAGATAGCGGGATTTGAATGAACAAAATTGTATTTTTTACAACAATTTTTTACATGCATGAACATAAATCATCAGCATATTGCTGTGAGCCTAGTATGGCAATAAAATAAAACATACAAATAAATAGTTCAATAAATTATATCACACTTTTTAAAAGTTTTGTTCATCGGTACATTTATCGAGATCAATTTCTTCGACTTAGTTTTCGGATATTGGGTAGCTAGGATTGAATTCATCAGAATAGTCTTTCATTTCACAGAAATTCATCGATGTCTTCCCAACATCCCGATGAAATTTCCATTGAGCCGCACTCCACTTGATGTTTGAAGAAACAGAGAATTTTCCGATTTCTGTTATCTCCCGCTTTGAGAGTTGAAGACTTTTAAGAATTCTTTCGTTGCGCTTCATTTATGATCCAAGACATCCGAACGCAAAAATGTCCAAATTGATGGTCCATTCTGGTAGAGCTTTCTTCGTTTGATCCAAAAGTTCCTCGTAATGCCTCAGATTTTTCAAATGATTCCAGGAAATATTATAATCTGTATCATAAAGCCATTTGATGTCGATGAGGAATAACACATTTTGATCCGTAAATTCGATTTGAAGATCGATACGTTTGGTGGAATTAACGTACTGGCTTTCTGCATTGACAAAGACTTTCGCCTTTGTGTTCTGTCTGATTTGCTCTGCCATGTGATCTTGAATTGAATTGTGGCGATAATTTGCAAATATTCTAGAAGGAGGACAGTCAAAAAGAACATGAGACAGTGTCTCCTCTGGTTTATTGTATCTTCTGAATCCTCTGAATACTGAACCGTGACGGGCATTAATCTGAATAGAATAAGATCTTGCACAGTGGATGAAATATCAAGCGGAAATTCATATTTCACCGTTGAAAATTGGCGTTGTTGAAAGCGTCGACTGACCGATTGACGAAGCGAAATGATCTGCGCTGGATTGAGAATTCCAGCTGTCGTCTTTGGGTTTAATGATCCCTTCATTCTGATGGCTTGAGTGAAGATGCTGGAAGTACTTCAAGCAAATGCCATTTTCATTCTTTTCTAATTTGATTGATATTTTATGGCGTGATTTCATTTGATTAAGAGTCGAACGTGTCTTTTTCTACCAGCAATTTTGCAGACATTGAACATCTCATTGATTCAAATATTCAAAAGCCTGGTCTATCGAGACTTTCTTGCCCAAACCTGGATTTGAAGCAGCAGAAATTAGCGAAGAAATTGAGATAAGTCTGATGATTTCCTCGGAAAAGTTGAAAAGTTGGAACACATTTGCAGTAAACCTCACTGAGTATTCATCAACAATAGAAACAATAGCTGCTCTACCATGAGATTTCGTTGTGTACATGTATTTTATCGATGACCGAATACCAAGACTAAGGATACTTTTCAACAGACGCCAAATATTCGGCTCTATTGCATTTTCCCTTTGTGTCATTTCATTAAAAGTGATGTAATTTTTCCAAAAAGCAAAGATCATTTTAGAGTGAATCAAGACATAATGAGCATTTAATGTCTGCCAAGGATAGAGAATGCTATCAGCGATCGTTTTCGACTCATGTATGATTTTTCCAAACAAAGATCTCGGTTGAGAATGGAGATTTTCACAGAAATCAACACCCAAGTAGCGATAAGTTTCATCAACCGTCATAGTACAATAGGAGATTCACCAATTCTCAGAGGAAATGAATTTTGAACTTGAAGCACACGAACAAAAGCACACTTTGAGGGCCGGAATTTCAATTGGAGCCAAGATGATACCTGAACTGCGCGATCCAGGAGCTTTTGCATATGCGAACGACTGGTAGCTAAAAGTACTACATCATCTGCATATGCAAACGCGCTCAACCGATATTCACGAATGAGTACACCGCCGCTCAACACCTGATCAAGACTATTTAATATTGGATTCATTCCAATATTAAATAAAAACATTGATAAATGACAACCTTGTCGAACACCAACGTTGACAGGAATAGTTTCAGTGGTCAAATTACCGTACATGAAATATGATTGGCAGTTTCTATATAAAGCTTCAATCAATTTACATGATCGAGAGCAAACACCCATTTATCATAGACAACCAGTAATGAAGGAAATATCAATACTTCAGAAAGCATCACCTTCATCGAGAAAAGCAATATGCATATTCAGTTCTCTCCGATGTCGATCAATCAAATTTGGAAGAAGAAAATTATGTTCAGAACACCCATTGAACGGACCAAGGCTCTTTTGCATCCAATTCAAAAGATTATTGGCATTCAACCAACCAGAAAGTTGGGAACATAAAGCGGAAGCAAATATCTTGTATGAGCATTCAAGTGAAGCAATTGGTGGCCATAATTGCTCTCCTTTTTTCATGGGCTTTGGAATAAGCAAGGCAAAGAAAGACTTCCTTTCCATTAATGAAATTTATGGATAAATATTTTTAATTATCTAAAACAATTGTGTAGATTTTAAAACGAAAAGATAAATGGATTTTTCTTATAAAAAGAGATTTAGGAAAAGCTGTTCTTGTAACATATATTTATTTATCTGTACAATTGTTTTAAGGTATATGGAACTGAACCATCTCCTTTATTTGATGAATATTCCTTGGATGATACTCCAAATAACTGTGACGATGCTTATAATGCTGAAAATAAAAATGCTTCCCTTAAAGAGCCAGTAACAGAATATAATGCTGAAAGTTACATTCAAAGAACTTTACTTTTTTCTATGAGAAAAGGCATTGAAACCCAAATTGAAAAACTGAGAGGTATTAGTTTTTGAGTAATGCTAAATGGCTATTGTATAATTTTATAATTTTCAGATGGGTTTAATGAAGTCTTTCCCATTAAAGTCTTAAGCATGTTTACTCATGTTGAACTGAAACAACTCCTTTGTGGTGAGCAGCACATTCATTGGACATTATTAGAACTGG
>JBBMKC010195986.1:0-14759 GCA_037834085.1 Bipalium vagum | reverse complement strand
GGTAGAGCAGTCCATGCGCATGTGAAAGGTCCCGGGTTCGAATCCCGGTGTCTCCAATTTATTTGAACCTAACAACCTTAATCATGCAATGCAATATGTTCCATGCAATTCCAAAAAACAATTGTGGAAAGCATTTCAACAATACTGGTATTCTTTGGATTAAAAATATTGTCAAAATCTCGTGGAATCATTGGCGATGCGAGTCAAATCTGTTCTCAATTTGAAAGGGCATCCAGGTAAGTATTAGAATGTAATTGTGGTGAATATTTGATAAATATATCTTGACTTATATTCATTTTTATTTATTTTGATAGGTGGTGAACAAACTTTTGGAGGGTACTGTATTTTTTATATTTGGAAGTTAATATTATTTGAATTAAAAATATCTTTATTTCAAAATATTGATTTATTATTTTCTCAATTTCATCTAAATAATTGATAAATTTTTAAAAAAAAATACTTAATTCAATTTTTTCATTTTTTGAAGCTTTATATATTTACTTAAATTGATAAATAATTTTTTTGAGTTTGCTTTTATTAAAATGTATTGCAAAATTATTTGGTAATTGTTAGCAGCTATTTCAATGAAGTCACTCTTTCAAATACTCACAGTAATTTAAGAAATAAATTTACAATATCCTTTATGTTAGGTTTTATTAACAAAATATAGATTTAAATATATTATATACTATATATTTACCTAGACATTTTTATCTATTCATTATTATAATGTCATAAATTAGGTTTGAATTTTAAAAATAAACAATTCATTATTTTGCATATACTTAATTTTTTAAAATTATTTATTAAATCTACTTTTCTTTGAAAATATTTATCACATATTTTACAATAATGGTTTGCATTTATTTTATTTTTCATTTAATAATAAAAGTTTATTAAATTAATCTGTGATATTAATTGAAATTAAATTTGCTGAAAATAATTAAATTAAAAAATATAATGTATAAAAACGCGTTACAAAAATCTAGGAAAAAGGCTTAGGACCATAAAGCGTAAGACGCTTACTATACAAGAGCTGTCTAAGACGCATAACTTATTGGAAACAATTAAGAACGCAAATGGGCACCAAAAAAGTAAAATCCGCGAAAAATTAATTCAGACATTTTCCAATTGTGATACTAAGCATTCCAGACTACATCGTGAACATTATCGATATAAATAAGGACGTAGTAAATTTCAAGTTTCAGAAAACAACGAAAAAAGAGAAAGCCATTGTGGTCCATAATTTTCAAAAGTTAATTTATTATTATTTTTATTATCAAAGGCTCTGTTCGAATTTCGACACAGAAAGCTATTTATATTAAGTTAAATAAAGTTTCGGCAAGCAATCTCACCGACTGACTTGTTATTAATTAACTAACTCCTCCAAAATAAGTGCTCAAACTTCTTCGAGAATGAAATAGATTTTTGTGTTATTTCCTTTTTTTCTTTTTGATTTTTATAGTTTACACAATCGCTAGCTGGTAAACTGCAAAGGTCTTAAGCATAATAAACGAAGATTGTACTTAAAGATATCTATCCCGAGACATTATCAATTAACGACCATTTGTAAAAGGTTTTTATTGCAAACAATTTACAAATAAATATTCGTAAATTAAAAGTATTCTCTCAGTTAATATTCAAATCGATTCAATTTTACATTGTGATAATAAAGTTTGATAAGTGTGATTTGATCGTTCATTTATAATTCCTTCTGATCATAATAATTTTTGTTAAGTTGCCTTAAAAATTAATTAATAAAAGTGATTGAATTGAAATTATCTACTCGAGAAATAAGTTTTCTAGAAAAAGATGTTCTTCAAAAAAATAAAGTATTATATATATATCTTCATTCATCAATATTTGTATTTGGATTCGCCATTTTTTGAAAAGAAATTTGACTTTTTTATATACATTTATTATATATTATATAGTTTTTTACTTATTTTTTGCATGTAAAAATCCATCCACATCGTATTATTAAAAAAAGTAGTAACATTTTACATGTTTTTATAAGACAAAGTGTAACCCATTGGTAAACGCTTTTCTTTATTTTGTTAAAAGTGGCAAATAAAAAAATGCTAAAGAATAGAGCAAAAATTCTAACTCAAAAATCACCATTCCTACGTACTCCTGGCGCTACTCCTAAAATAAAAAAGGGAGGTACAAATGGGTTACACTTTGTGTTATGGCCATACATCATAATAGGAAAAATATGACGAAATATTAGGTTGTTCAAAAAATAATGTTGTGTTTTAATATAAAAATTAAAAAGGATATATTTTAATAAAAAAACACAGCTAATCAAAAAAAGATTCATTCCAATGAATACACTTTCGCCAACAAGTCACAAGTTTATGTATGTCATTTGCATAAAAGTCCGTATCTATAGTAGAGAAGAAATTATTGACGGCTTGTTTGGCAACGTCTTGATTTCTGAAACATTTATCCTTCAGAAAATCTAAAAATCTGAATGACGCGGGTTATCATACATAATCCACTTCTCGTCGCATGTGACGATACAGTCGAGAAAGGGATCAATATTGTTTCGCAAAAGGAGAAAAGACAACTTCAAATCGATGATTTTTCTTTTTTTCATTGAGTTTATATGGAACCTATTTATCAAGCTTTTTAGATTCCAAATGGTTCCAACCAATACACTAATTTCTTGAGCAAGTTCTTGAACTGTTGTACAAGGATTTGCCTCCACCAAAGTCTTCAATTTGTCGTTTTCAATCACCGTCTTTCGCCCACGACCCTCATCATCTTCAAGCGTCTCATCACCTTCAAGAAATTTTTTGAATCAGCTTTGAAGCATCCGCTCGTTAGCTGTTCCTTCGCCGAACACATTGTTAATATTATGACTGGCTTCTGCTGCATTATGGCCCAGTTTATATTCATGTAAGAAAATTGGTCGTAATTGTTTTCTTTCCATTTTACGTTCTATGTTAATTAAATATATTATTTTAAGTTTATATAAAAAAATAGTATTATTAAATAAGTATGACTGAAATTTGTGCTTTAAAATGATATATAATTTAAGTAGAAAAACAAAAGAAAAATTGTTAAATTAAAGTTAAATAAATGACTTCATAAAAACCGACATTATTTTTTGAACAACCTAATATATACCTTAAGAATCGAGAAAAAAATATTAAAGTGAACTGAAAATTATTTTAACAATCTAACAACCAGTGATAAACGGGAGACTGAACACTCTAAGAAGACGGAGAACTCAATGCTTATACGAAAGAAAAAGATATTATTAGTTAAAAATTTAGATTAAGGATAAGCTAGAGCGGTCTACAACCTGAAAAAAAAACTTAGATGTTATAACAATGTGTTATTGTTAGCAAGGAAAGACGTTACCGAGAATAAATTCATGTTTGGTTAGTCCTTACTATAACTCCGATAATAAAATAGTTCAAGGAACTACCTTCTGTATATATGATAGAAACAGAAAGTGCTCGTATACCAGCTGCATTTTGACTGCTTAAAAGCTAATTGCAAAAAGAAAATTTAAACTGAAATTGAGTTTCACGACATTTATCAATTCATTTATCAGCTAACTTGGAATGACTGGTATCAAGATTTCAAATATTCTCAACATTGCTTATCTAGATTCAAAATTATACATTTAACACTGAATAATTAAATATAATTTTTTACTATTTCAATTAATTAAGAAGTTGATTTTAAAAAATACAATTTAGTACTTTTATTATTAGTGACCAAATTTATTTAAAATGGTAGAATATAAAACTATTATAGATTAAGATTTATTTTTTCAGTTTCATTTATTAGTCTTTGGAACACAAAATCTTTACATATAAATTTAAATTAATTGAAATAATATTTTAGTATTTGTTTAAATATTTTACCATTAACCGAAGCTAAAAATTATCATTCATAATAATTAATTAATTTTTGTAGATTTAAGTTTTATTTTATTATAATTAAGATATTAAATATTACTTTTTATTAATGCGAAATAAGGTGGTACTGTTATTATGTGGCTCATTTAATCCAATTACAAATATGCATTTGAGAATGTTCGGTTAGTATTTGTTAATTATTTTTAAAAATAATATTTAATATAATGATTTTATTTGTGAACTAGATTTTATTTTGATTTTTATTTGACATTTAAACATACACATGATATATTAACATTATAAGAAATGGTTTTAAGGGATTGGGCTTTAGTGATTTTATGAAAAAAGTAAATTTACTTCAGTGTTTTTGTGTATTTATATTTGTTCATAACTAATAATTCTTTTGGTAATCCTGCAGTTTAAGTGCGTCAAAAATGGTAAAAATAAATATTATATTTTTATTTTTAAACCGGCTAGTAATTTTATTAATCAGACTTCGTTAATTTAATTTTTAATTAAATTATTGGTATTCCATATCAAGTATATCTAATTTATCCTTGCAGCCGATTAATGTTTTAAATGTGACTTTAAAACAAAACTTGATTATACAATTTTTAAAATTACATAATTTTATTAAGTTACATTTTAGTCTGAAGAGAGCGCAACAAAACTCTTTTGTGTTACATAATTATTTTCTGAATGAATTTCTGAGATTTAAATCACATATTCCATTCGACTGTTACTGTTTTCAATTATAATTATTTAAAAATCAATAATCAGTTAAAATATATTGGTCGTAGTCATGATGTGATTGAATTTAAAAATTTTTATTACATGGGTTGTATCAGAATATATTACAGCATAAAATCACGACAAAAATATCACTGCTGTTTCTGATTTTCAAGACTTGATAATTTTTTATCAATTTACAGAATGATTTAAGTTTATCGAGTTATTTGGGCATATATATTTACATAAATATTGTATAATTGTAATAACCAATTTTTTGACTAGCAAAATTATTCAATTTCTTATCACTGCTGAATTTCTTAAAAATTCTCTAAAAATGTCAAAATTATTCATGACAGATTTGAATTGGATTTTGTTTTATATTTCCATACTGCTTTGATTATTTTTATTTTACACTTCAGAATTCAAATAATCACGAAAGCCGCTTTCATCTTTGATTCTAAAGGTCTTCAATTTTCAATTAGATCTATTTGAAAATAATATTATTATTGACTTTTGATATTTAATTTTTAATCAATGCACGTTTAATAAAATCAATTTTAATATTTTGAATTAATGAAAATATATCGTACAGAATTTTTTTGTATACATTAACTGTTTGTTTATTTTATGATTTTCAATGTCAGTTAACAAAATTGAAATATTTCGTAATACAATATTTTGACAGATTATCACCAAAATTTAGACTTATAATTCCCAGGTGGAAATAATTTGTGTTATCATTTCTGTAAATACTCTCTTAATAATCACAAATATTACATAGGGCAATGTCAATCGAATAAATTAATATAGAAATCAATTATCAATCTTTGGTCTTTATTTCTTGATTCGCTTAATGAGTAATTTTACAATTTTCTTTCAATATTTTGATTCAAATGAATTCTGAAACTCTTCGAAGAACTATTGATGAAAGATTTTGAAAGAAAGATTGATGAAAGAAAGTAATTTCACAACTACAATTTTCATTAAAAAATCGATAATTATATTAAACTAGTCCAATGTTATTTTATATTTGAAATGAAAATTTTTTATATAATTGAGACAGACTTTGAGAAATTATGACCATAAGAAAATCACGTAGTCTTTGTGAAAATTAATATTTTCAATATGGTGACTGTATAATTACAGAATACCTATCATTATTGAATAAATAATTTTAAAAATTCAATATACGATTAGACCGTATAAAAACTGATTTTGGATTATAAGAACAGACTTTTTGATTATTATAGACTCTTGATATTTATAGAACTGGCACAAGACTATTTCCGTGAAAACAATAAATTAGAAATAATTGGAGGTATTATATCACCGGTTCACGATTCTTATCCAAAAAAGGGTCTCCAGCTAGCCGTTAAACGTTCTAAGATGATTCAATTGGCTATTAAACAAAATCCATTTCTGATAATGGATAATTGGGAAATCAGTCAGCCAGAATGGACACGAACCAGGCTAGTGTTGGAAAATTTGCAGAAACGACTTCCCAATGATCTCTTTGACGAGTATCAAAATCATCCATCTTTGAAAAAGATAATGAAATCATCCAATGGGCACATTTCAAAAAAATGGATTGAAAATATTGATTTTTCCGAAAAAATAGTCATCAAACTTTTATGTGGAGCAGACTTGGTTGAAAGCTTTTCCATTCCTGGATTATGGAGTCAAGATGATGTATTACAGTGATTTTAATTAGATTTTATATTAAATGAATACTATTTTATGAAAAAATTGATAATGATTTTTGGATAATTTTTTCATTCTCATAAATTTTAGTTAGAATTTTTTCAGTCTGTTCTTATTTCCTTTAAATGTGAAGCATTTATGTCATGTTCCACGTGGACATGACGTTCGTTTGACAATATCAAATTTCTGACAAGTTTAAAAGTGTCATGATTATGTAAATAGCATGCCTTAAATCTATCACTTTATTGTCTTATTTGACTTATCTCTGACAAATAGTCAATACTGGACTGTGTTCTGATCCCAGATATCTGACACTTCTTGATAACAGTCTCTACGTAATCAGTTTTGTTAATTTATCAGAAATTATTGGTCGATTATCAACGAAAATTGTCATTATTTTTGAATTTGGTTTCATTTCTATGCTTACATTTTCACTCGCTCACAGAATTCTTTGAATTATAGAAAATCAATAATAAAATTTCAGCAAATTTTAAAACCATGAATCGCGATTCTTTGAATTAATTATTGATAATTAAAGATAATTGCAATTGATTTATATTGGAAATGAAACGTTTTTGTTCTTTCAGATCAATTACATTTTACAAAACCACGGTCTGGTAGTCATTGGCAGAGGAAATTTTGATACGGAGAAATTTATTTATGAGCATGACACATTATATGAAATGAAGGTTATTGATTTTTTTTAAATGAAATCGTTATATGTTATGTTGAATCGACTTTTTCCCACTAAACAAATTTTAAACCATTGAATCAAATGAAATTGCTGTTTAAAAAAAAACATTTGGAATTTGGAAAATAACCGTTGACAACGAATTCTATGTGATTGTACAGCGAAATATCAGTATATGTTTTACTATTTATTCTTCATTTCTGTAGCCAATGACAACTGAAACCATATGTTAATTTTCAAACAATTTTTTTCTTGACAGATAAAATTATTAACGATTTTTTTCTATGATGTTTCTCCTTTTTGGATAACATATTGACCATTATTCTGTTAATCGACATGTGATTCATTAAAATTTTGGTAACATTTTCCTATTTAAACTTTAATAAATGATAATTATAATTGTCGATGATTGAATTTATGTAATAACAAATTTTGTGTCCAAAAATAAAATTGATTTTCTCAAGTTTATTCATCTAAATTATTAAATCAATTTCAAAAAATTGTGAACTCTTAGACAAAATTTCCTGATTCTTCTACAATAAGTCTCTGAAAACTCAATTTAATTGGAATATCAGATGCTGGTGAGGCTGGTAGAATTTTAAATTTACAGACGGTTTATTCTTAAAAAAAGGCCTATGGTGATTGCTTAACGTCTTCAGCCTTTTTAAAAACTTTTCCTCACATGAACTGCCAGTGTACTATGTATGTCCATGCCTTTACTAATTCCTCCTTAATACCTCGCCAAATTGATATCATATTCTCTTTTTCGTAACTAGCATAGAAGTTTGGAAAATTCTTTCAGGATCAATCTTTGTCAGACCATTGGACGCTTCTCTTATGAAGACTACTTTTCTCTATTTTACATCACTCTTTATCATTGCGTCGAGTAAAAAATATAAATTGTTTTTATTGATTTGATTGGCGAAAAGTGTGACTTAGTTCATCACGTTTTTCGGTCTTCTAATTCTACCAACGGAATTAAATTTCTCGTGGTTTTGACATTAAATGGAATTGGATTGGAACTTCCCTTGAGATTTGACACAAAACATTTCTGAATCATATAGGTGTCTAAGACACAAATGTTACTTATCGTTTACCAAAGAATGTGTTTCTGTCGATACTCTTTATTTCATCGGAATTTTCAAAATCGGATCATCTTTATTTTCATTTTAATATCTCGTTTTGATTTTTCTCCATTCTCTCATTTCCCCTTTTTATACTCACTTTGATTATTAATGTCACCTCTTTTAATGCTTTTTTACTTATATTGAGAATAAATAGATAATTTCTGTATCAATATTTTCAGAATAATATTGATTTGATAAAAGATTGGATCACAATGGATATCAGTTCAACAAAAGTCAGGCGATCGTTGAGCCGCAGTCAAAGTGTTAAATATCTCATTCCTGATGTCGTCATTGAATACATTAAGGAAAACAACCTCTACGAAGATATCTCAAAGACAACAACAGCCAACAGCAATTGATGATCAGGTCCCCTCGTTTTAGTTTTTTACTATTCTATAATACACAAATACGGGCAAATATATTGATTCTGGTTGTCACATTTCAATTTTCAAGATTTTGCCGATGTTGGGATTTTTTTAAAATAGATTTATTGAACTTTTACTTAAGTACAATATATAAGATGAAGTTTTGAGATTAATACATAACTTACAATTAAAGATCTAGTTCACATTAAGCAAAACTATAAGTCTCATAACAAAAAGCAATAATTTCAAAGTTTCTTACATAATTCAACCTTAAGTAATAAAAGATATAAAAAAATCGAAATATTAATAGGTAACATCGTTTTTAGTAAAAAATTCACAAAAAAAGGAAATGTAAGTTATAATCTTTGAACGATTCCAATCACTTATCAAGCTTACTGATTTTCAGAATACCTGAACATTTTTTTGGTATCATCTTGATTTATTTATTTTATCTTAGTTTAGAAATTTTAAGATATTGGTTATATTTTGGATAATTTAATATTCACTTTGTCTTCTAATTTTCTGTATTTCTGAAATTGGAGGTCTCTTCTAAAGGATAGTCACAATTATTTAATTAATCTTTTAGTATAATTTTCTTACATTAAATAAGTAAAAGAATAAAATTTTATAATCGAATTTATATATTTAAAAAGCTTTATTTGATGAATTAAAACAAGCGTCAAAAGGTGGTACATCTACCGAAATATAGATCATTGAATCTTTCTTTAACAACCTCTTTTCCTTAATTTTTTGTAAATAAATTCTACTTTCTTCAAAAATTGATTTATAAGATTTTTATTTATTTATATAAATTTATTTTTATTTATTTATTTATTTATAAATTTATTTTAGGAAATCTTTGATAAGTTTCAAATATTTTTTCAAAAGCGTTTTAATCAAAATTCCTTTTATATTGCAAATGCAAATCCTGTATATACACATTGTTAAGTTAAGTGACTGATTATAGATGGGTTAACAAGATCAAAAACTGGACTTTTAGGTTACTTATATTTTATATCAGAAGGGTTTACGGATGAAAGTTCAAGCACAATAACTGAGATTTACTCTCACAATGCAAAAAATAAAAATAAAAATCCCACTGAACTGATATAACACAAATTGTTTCAAAATATTTATTTGCAAATCTGATTTTTACAAATAAAAATAATACCAATAATAATGAAGGCGGCCAACCAATGCCAATATCAAGAGATCGCCAAGAATACTGGTCGAGTTGGGAAAATCAAGAGATTAAAGATATCTATGGCGCAACCAGCCTTATTTATAACAAATATAAACGCAAACCGCAAGCACCTTCATTACCACCATATAAAGAGGATGAAAACAGGACAACAAGTCTAGATAGAGGGCAAAGTAGACCTTCCTTATATCATCAAACGGAGTTGAATACTCATCGACAATCTTTACGAGATAACGACGTAATATTAAGATTAGGAATACCTCAGAAGCCAGCATGTTTAATTTTAGACGATCAAATAAATGATAATCGACCTTATGTCCGCATAAAAATTAATAATCATTCATTATATGCTTTAATAAACACGGGTTCAACAGCATCACTTGTCCAGAAATCAATTCTTACAACAAACGAACTACAGATAATGGATAATACTAGACAAATGGTGCTGGGCATAGGAAATATGCCATATTACCTGGCAGGAACACTAAGTTGTCAAATAGAAATATTAAACCATCGAATATTCTGCAACATTAAAGTTGGAGAAGACAATGCACATGAATGCGTGCTTGGAATGGATATATTAAAACAAATTCCTGACCTGATGCTGATTTTTGAAACAAGCGAGGTATTCGATGCAAGTGAGTCACATACAGCATGTAGTTCGCCAAATGTACCCCCAATAAATCACAATGAAAATAACGTTACAGATATAACCGACGAGATTATCGATCTATCTCGATCTGCCATTGTAACTAATACGAACCACATCAACACAAAGCAACCTGCACCTGATATGTTATCATGGGACGATAAAATTGTAAGAGATATAATAGCCGTAGTTACGAGCATAGGACATCAATACGCATTCGGATTAAGTGAAGATGGAGTATTCGAACAACTTTTCACACAGTTACCTGTTCTCTTCACTGTACCGGATCAATATGGAGATACGCATTTACATAATGCCATATTAAAGGGAAATTTCAATCAAGCCCGAGATATAATACGTATAATTAAAGATCGATATTGGTGGATGTTGGATCATGAAGATATCTTTGGTCACACCCCACTAATATTAACCCTATCATGTGATGTACCAATCAGTTTATTACAAACTCTTGTAAATTTAGGATGCAGAATAGATAAACGCGATAAGATGGGTAAATCGGTCATCGACTATGCATTAGATGCATGTAATGTTGCTGCTTTACGATTTCTTTTAAATAAAGTCAAGCAACAAGATCTAACACAAATGATCAATGCCTATCTCAATAACTATTATTCACCATTACAAGATGCTATAATAAAACATTTTGTTCCAGGTGTAGAGATGTTACTTGAACTTAAAAATGAAGAAGGAAGTTATATGGTAAAAATAAATGACCAAAATCCAATGAACGGCGAAACAGCCTTACACGTGTCTATAGTAGCAAGCCATCCTCATATCTTAAGACTGTTACTGAAAAGACCAAAAGCGGAAAACTAGCAGCACAAACAACGTTAGCTATAGTTAACAGAAACCATATTCCAGTTAGAATAGATAATTTTGATGTTTATCCAAAATGGATAAGAAATGGTATGAGAATAGGTTCGATTACTGAATATAACTCACAACCATCAAATACAATGAATAGACCAACAAAAATTTATGATCCCGTCCAAGTTACTACTTCAACATTAACTTACGGACAGCAAAAAAGATATACTCAACTATTAAGAGTATATCGTGACGCATTCGAAAAACATGAATTTGATGTGGGAACGTCAAATATATTAAAGCATGAAATCAGACTAACCAAGGGCCCAACCTATCAAACAACGACCATACAGAACACCTTATACCCTCAAAAATGAATCAGATAAACAAATAGCACATTGGCTCGAAACGGGTATAATCAGTCCCAGCTCCTCACCGTGGTCTTCACCAATGATAGTGGTTAAAAAAGAAAGGAGGAGAATGGCGAGTGTACATAGATTATAGAAAACTGAACGAGGTTACAGTTAAAGATAATTATCCATTACCCTTGATAGAAGATATGTTTGATAAATTAGGTACATCCAAAATGTTCACTACAATAGATCTTCAATCTGGGTATATGAACATCGAAGTAGCAGAAAACTCTAGAGAAGCAACAGCCTTCATAACGGAAAATGGATTATACGAATTTAACAAAATGCCATTTGGACTCACGGGAGCACCAGCGACATTTCAGACAGCAATGAATCTCATGTTGATGGATATATCTCATGCGATGGTATACATCGACGATATAATTGTTTTCTCACCAGATTTTGAAACTCACATGTCCGATATGGAAAAAGTTTTAAAAAGAATTAAAGTAGCAGGATTTAAGATTAAGCCCACAAAATGCAAATGGGCTAAAGACAAGGTAAAATATATTGGACATATTATATCAGCTAAAGGCATTGAACCAGATCCAGAAATTATTTGCAAAGTAAAGGATGCAGTGGCTCCAAAAACACCTAAGCAAGTGCAAATTTTTCTTGGGTTAGCCAATTACTATAGAAGGTTCGTAAAAGATTTTGCAAAAATAGCAAATCCACTTAATAAGTTACTTAAAAAGGAGGAACAATTCAGATGGACAAATGAGCATCAAGAATCCTTTGATGAATTCAAAAAACGCTTAACTTCTTCACCAGTGTTACGATATCCAGACGCGAAAAGGCAATTTGAGCTAATGTGTGATGCCAGCGGCACTGCAATAGGAGCCGTACTGGGTCAAAAAGACGACGATGGAAAAGATTACGCAATTGCATATGCTAGCCGAAGTCTAAAACCTATGAGAAACATTATGCTACAATCGAATTGGAATGTTTAGCTATTATTTTTGGTGTTACCAAATTCCGCACCCATTTATGGGATCGAGAATTTGTGGTATATACTGATCACAATCCACTGGTATATCTAGAAAAACACAGAGATACATCATCCAGATTAATACGTTGGTCTCTTAAGCTCCAAGAATATAATTATAAAATTATATATCGAAAGGGCAAAGCCAACGCAAACGCAGATGCATTATCGAGAATGCCAGAAATCTGCCTGATTGAATATATTAAGTAATTAAACTCCATTCAAGACCTCAAAGAAATAGTACAACAAGATGCAGAAATTCAGGAAATTGACTACTACCTAAAAACCCTGCACTTATAACAACAAAGCAACAAGCGTTACCACTGCAAAATTTCCATTGGGAAAATGATTTATTAAAAGTAAGAAACAACTTAAATTCCGTTATATTCATTCCCCAAAGTTTGTGAGAATCAGTTCTATTGCAATACCATGATGGTACATTAAGAGGTCATTTATCACACAGAAAACAAAATCAAGAATTTCTCCAAAATATTATTGGCCTAAAATGAATGAAGATATTAAAAATGGTGTACTACTTGCAAAATATGTCAAACTAGAAAAAATACAGGTCAAAAAATGAAAGCACCATTAAAGCCAATGCCAGTACCTCCAGCTCCAATGGAGATGATCGCAATGGACATCGTTGGTCCATTACCGCAAACTACGTCAGGAAACATTTATATCTTAGTAATGAGCGATTATTTGACAAAGTAGCCTGAAGCCTTTCCAATACCAAATCATAAAGCTGAAACCATCTCAAAAATTTTTGTTGAACAAATTGTTTTTCGGTATGGAGTTCCAAGAAAGTTACTTACCGATAGAGGAAGAGAATTTATGAGCGAACTCTTATCAGAAATAAATAAATACTTTGGGATATTAAAGTTAAACACTACACCCTATCACCCGCAAACGGATGGCTTAGTGGAGAGATTCTACTACACATTAGCCAGTATGCTATCATCCTACGTTAACCAAAAACAAAATGATTGGGATATACACATAGCCTCATGTTTATTCGCCTATAGGAATGCAGTGCATTTGGGAACGGGATATACACCGTTTTACCTCATGTATTTGAGCAATACCAACATGCCAATTGACTTGATATTTCAAAAACCAATAAGACAATACATGGAAGAACCAGACTATGTGACATTAATGAAGGAACACATGCAAGAAGCATGGCTAAAAGCAGGCCTCAATATAAAAATTTATCAAGAAATAATAAAAGAATCTTACGATAAAAAGAGTAATAATCCGAAGCTATCAATCGGTGATCAAGTTATGGTAGAAAATCCAACTATTAAAAAAGGTCAAACACCAAAATTAAGCAGAACATTTAAAGGCCCCTACATCATCAAAAAGATCTTCGACAATAATCTTCTATTACAAAATTCCAGGAAACCAAGAAAAGATCCCGAATTAATTCATATGAATCGATGTAAAAAAAATCGATTCTGATTCTAAAGGTAAAACCGATAGTAAATCATGTAATAATATTACTAAAATTCAACAGCCATCATCAGTAGAATTACCAAGTAATACACCTTGGTATAATTTGCGATCCAGTAAATTATTACTTTGTTTACTATTCTTTTTATTAATTGATAATATTGCGACATTAAATATTAATAGGTGTTTTACCAACATTTCCATAATCCCAGCTAAAACAGCATTAGCCACCATAATCAATCCAAATACTTCAGCAGATATTAAACTTATTGTAAGCGCTGATAAATTCCCTGTTATATCATCGGATTTATATCCTGAATTACGAGTATTTATCCTAAGAGATTTAAATAACACACTTAAATATAAAGTGGACATTACCATTTATGAATATAATACAAAAATATTGTAAAATACAAAAGAAAATCCAGCTAAAAGGTATGACGATTCCTATGAAGATATCTTGTGGTGAACGATCATGGTCTTACCAAACCCATCAGTCGGAAAGAATTCTTTGTATTCTCTACTGTCCAAATAAATATAAAGGGATTTTCTGTGGTATTTTAGATCAAAATAAAAAAGGCATTACTCTCACAGACTTAGTATCAACAAATTATACCATTGACTGGAGAAAACAAATTCTGGTAAAAAATCAATGGGAGTCAAAACCTCCTTTATAATTTATAAGAACGAATCAACCCGAATAATGTCAATTGATCGATTAAATAAAATTTTGGATTCTC
>JBBMKC010195975.1:0-14761 GCA_037834085.1 Bipalium vagum | reverse complement strand
TAATAATAATAATAATAATAATAATAATAATAATAATAATAATAATAATAATAATAATAATTAAAATAATAATAATATTAATAATAATAATCATAATAAAGGATTTCTAATAAATATTTCTAAAAATCTACCAAACGTTTTTATTACATAATCATTGAGTCACTATATTTGAATCAAAAATTTATACTTTTCCAGAAAACAAATTCTACAACTTAAAAAGAGCAATAAACAAAAACTTGCTAATAATTAAATACTTTAATTGTTTTGTTATGAAATACCTGTTATTTAATATTCACTTGTTTTATTAATATAAATTAAAGCACGCATATCAACAGTAAGTAATTTTCCAAAATTATTTTATCAGCCTTCACATGTCTTTTCAGTGGCACAACTATCGATATTTGATAAAGGTCGATTGTTTGGCATACACGAAGCTACCGTGTCCGTTTCAGAAAAAAAATGAAATTATCGACCAGAACAGTCCAAAAATGGTGATTGCAATTTAAAAAAGAAGGATATTGTGAAAGACAAAGTGGATCTGGCAGATCAAGAAAAACAAGTGCACCCCAATATGCTCAGTAGTAAAAATAAAAAGAAACAGATTCAAACCAGTGTCAATTATTGGTAGACAGTGGATCACAGATAATAATTTAGATTATTCAATAGAAACAGCTAGACGCAGAGATGTAAGTATGGGATATGAATCACATCCTGTAGCTGTGAGAATACCACTGGGTTATATACACAGAAATAGACGTCTCCAATGGTTAAGAAAACATCTTAATTGGGATAGGAATAAACGAAAGTCTATATTATGGACAGATAAATCTCGAGTATTTTGGATTTCAATCATCGTCAAATAAAATTCAGATACCAGAAAACCGAGAGATATGCAGATTGCTGTATAAAGCATCATGATAGGTATGGTGGTACAAGTGTTTTGAGATGGTGTGGCATATGGTGGAATGGTAGAACAGCTGCAGTATTTATTAATGGAACAATAAGTGCTACACGTTATTTGAAGGAATTTATCAACCAGTACATCATTCAAATACTGAACAAAATCATCTTCTTTTGCTGAACAACATGATAATACAAAGCTACATCTTCTCAGAATATTGACTGATTCTTTCAGTGCCAGAAATGTATTAGGTCTTCCTTAGTCTGCCCGCTCACCTGATATGTCTCCCATCGAATATGCTTGGGATCAACTTGGTTAACGTATAACAAGAATGTACGAGCAACCAGTAACTACAAGGGCAGAGCTCGCCATCAGACTTTTAGAACAATGGGAACTTATACTTCAAGAAGATTTTTTAAATTTAATTTTAAACAAAAAATCAACGAATGTATTGAAGACAGAGGGGAATATACTAGCTATTAACACTGTCTTTACACTTGCTTGTATGGTAGAATTTTAATAGAAATTCTTTTTCTAATTTGTACTAGTTTTTTGTGAAAGAGTATATTTCATTTCAATGAATTATTAAGTGGACTGATTCTTTGAAAGATATGCCTTCATCAAGCTGAGATGGTATTTTCTGTTAACAGTTTCAATATACTCTTCAGCAAGATAATTTTGACTATACAGACGTATGATATTAAGCGCCGTCAAAACCTTTTTCTTAGATGGCAACAAAACACATTCAGATTCTTTCTGGGTTTTGTCAATATCATCTTCAGTTGTTTCTTTATAAGCTGAAACAATATCTTCAATTTTATTATCAGCACATGTCTATAGTTTTGAATCAATTAATGCATATTCATTGAAAGATATCGTAACACGTAACAATCCTTTAGTTTTCCATATGCATTATCTATTCTAGTATCAAACTTATGTCAGATGAGTTGATATTTTGTCTATCATGACATCTAACATGACTAAAACAAATTACAATTATTTGTGATAGCACATTTTCTCATGACTCTTAAAATTAGCAATGAATCTAATATTAGGTCCGTCGGATATTATATGCACTTTATATTGCACATACACTACACTGTTAACATAATATTATGTATAGTTCATTTTAATGGATATTTTTACAAATCGATGGTCTTAAGTTGTTTTTATATAAAACAGTCGATTTTATAAAATTAATATCATTTAATAATAATATTATTATTATTGACTCCATTTCTCCAATAA
Source organism: Bipalium vagum (assembly GCA_037834085.1). Classification (NCBI taxonomy): domain Eukaryota; kingdom Metazoa; phylum Platyhelminthes; order Tricladida; family Geoplanidae; genus Bipalium; species Bipalium vagum. The sequence continues at coordinate 12,612 of JBBMKC010195975.1, read as the reverse complement.
ATATTTTAATGCTCTTTTATGGCAAAAGTCAATATTTCTATTTGTCTTCAATTGCGCGTACCGGGTTTCAAAGAGGATTTACCCATTAGATATAATTTCAGGTCCAATATAAAGAATATGTCAAATATAATAAAGCAAATTACAATGAGATCGGAATCCTCATATCGTATGTCCAAGATTAATATATCAAACTATTTCATTAGTGAAATATGATATTTTTAATACTAATTATATAATTACATTAATATTGCGAATTGAAATTTGCCATTTTGAAAATGGAGAGGGCATTTTATGTTCACTTTTTCCCTGATAATATTATATATATATATATATATAATATAATATTTAATCCTAATTTCTCTTTTGACTTTGAAAATTATCTTTTCTCGTTGCATTTGTGTCTGGCAAGTGGGATGAATTTAATTAAATTATTTGTTTAAAATAGCACCAAAAGTAAATTTTGTGTATATTGTAAAGCTGATTGAAAATAAAACCTTTTGTAAATGATCCATGAAAAATAACATAATATTAACGGAAATGTATAAATATACATATATATGTGAAAATATTAACTTTATATTTGTTACTCAATTAAATATATCCATGTAATTGAGGAAGATGCATAATATTTTTAAGACGACCTCTTCGCCGACGAGTATATTATGGTGATCAAAGTAAGATATTAGATATTGCTGTCAGATATTTACAATAATTGATATAGCTCGGGAATTTCAGACTTGGGAAAATTATTTCACATTCAATATTCTATTTTTTTCACTCTTTCTCTAGATTATTTCTTTTTACATTTTTACATTAATACAACATTTTATAAAGCAGATGAAGTGATAGAAAACTTATATTTGTAATTTTATTTTTACCATTATTATTTTTATATTTTTTTATAATTTTTATAATTTTTATTATTTTTATAATTTTATAATTTTTATTTTTTTTATAATTTTTATTATTATTAATTTTTTAATTTTTTTAATTTTTATTAAATAATTTACTTATATTAAAAATTTAATACTTTTTTATGTAAATTTAAATTATTGAATAAGATATTAATAATAAATGATAAAAGTAAATAAGTATATGTTTGTTTTACTTTTATCAGTTTTATTATTATTATGATTATTATGATTAATATTATTTTATTATTTATATTATTTACTAACATTACTACTACTAGTTATTTTTTTTATTTTAAAATATTGTTATATTTTTTTATTAAAATACTTTATATATTTACTTGTTCTGGGTATTATTAATAAATTAAGCATTGATGATAAAAATAAAAGAAAATGAAATAACAATTATAACAATAATTATAACAATATTAAATGATTAATGAATAAATAATAAAAAATAAAAATAAAAAACGTTATTTGGTAAATTAATAAAAAATAATAAACCAATAATCAGGATGATAATCTTGCTAATGACGAAATTAAAATTAAATAATTTATATTTAATAAGGAGGGTAACCGCAATGAAGAGGAAGGAAAATTGCGAATGGAATCCTATTTCTACCCTCATAGAAGCAACATGTTTTCTCCGAGATTTCGATGAATGATGTGTGACTTTGAACTATCACTTTATAATTTGATGAAGCAATTAATTACCTCTTTCGTGATTTGCTTTTAGAAGTGAAATATTGAAGAATTTAGATCCCCTTTTGAAATTCACTCAAATTACTAAATTTTTCTTTACGTTGCTTACGGAGTTATAATACAGGCAAAGGAAAACGTTGATTGTTTAAAAGGTGGGACTTGAAGTTATAGAAATAGTTTTATTTTACTTAAATTAATTTCCCTTTAAACGTAGATAAATGACACCACCAACCTCGTGAGGAAAAATTAGTACATCAATTGATAACGTTCTATTACCATTTAAAACGTCCTTCTCCTGTATGATGAAGAAATTAAAGTAAGAAAAAAGAGAAAATATGATATTAAATATTTTATTTGTTTAAATCGTTTGATGTGTAATTAAGACTTTTTCGAGAATATAACATTCGTTCCTTTTATTTTTAGATATTTCTTTTTAATAATATTCTGATTTCTTCGATAATACATTCTGAAATGGTTCGGATAGAATTTTTTAATGGTGTTTCATCATTAAAGAAAACGATCAAACAAATCCTTTCATCTTAATAAAAGCTAATGAGGAGTCAGTAAATGTTTTGAAGGTTTTATGAAATCATGGTTCTACCTGCAACTATATTAAAATTTGGTTTTAAACGTTTCGTCTGTCTTATTTCGAATTAAATCAGCGATCATAAAATATGTATTAATGTACGAAATGAACATATATTGAAGGAAAAATCTTATTTCAACCCAAAATCTAAAGAAATGAGATTAGTAATTACACTGACGACAGAAGTCTGATTGAATATACCGCAAGGGTTTTATTCATGGAATTTATAACCGAAAAAAAATATTAATGATCACTACATATGTATAATAAATCTCTAATAAAGCGATTGAAGTTTATCCATCCTTGAAGACTTGGGTGATAATAGATAATTTTAAGTGTCATGGGTGCATAATTAGGGAAATATGACGTACCATGGCAGCTTAAACATTAAAAGAAATCCAAAAGTATATCTCAGATAATAAATCACTCTCCAAAAGAGAGTTTAAGTAGTATAAAACATTAAATTTATTAAAAAAATAATTGAGTGTTTTTCCTAAAGAAGTCTGAACGAAGAGAAATACGTGTTGTGAATATTTAAATAGATTGTAGAATTTTTAAAATGTTTAAAGTACCACAATATTTAAAATTAACTAAATTTAGATTATTTTATTATACATTAAAGATTTATTTTATTAAATTCTAAAATGATACTCTGTCAAATTGTAATTGAAGAATAAAATACATTAATTTATTGAATAAAAAGTTTTTGTTTAAATAACTGCATATTTCGGTGCGTGTTTTAAGAAAATAAATATATTTTACAAAAAATGTTTCAAGTTAATATTGCAGCGCATTATGTGTATTCAAGAATTCTAAGTGGGTGAACAAGGGGATTAAAATTAACAAGTAATTTTATTAATTATTTAATATAATAATTTAGTATAGAGTTTGACTGAAATAAAATTCTTCTTGGAATATATATTTAGTTCAGATAAAATAAATATAATATAATATAAATAAATATGAAGCACTTAGAACTTTCCATCCAAACTAATATAATAAAGAATTTTAGGCTATTAAATTTTCTTTTCTGCCTAAGGAATGGTTGCGCTGTTTTCTCATGGTTTGATTAGTTTATATCAGACAATATTTTCGATCTATTATGATGTAAAATAACAATAAATATAACTGACAGATATTGGGAATACAGCTTTATAATATATTATTATTATCACTGTTATTTTAGTGAAAAAGAAAGGTTTTTTCATCATGTATAACAATTAGAGACGAAACTCTTCACTTTTACTACATCTTTTATAAGTAAAATTTTATTTAGCAAGAAAAAGTGATACATTTCAATCAATTACTATTTTATATATTGAATGAGTACATCGGTTAATATTATTGTTTTAATTAGATGTATTTATAAATATGCTGATAAATAATCAAATTGAAATATGTCAATTTGTTTTTTTTAAATTAATTTTTAGGTTGGTTAGAAAGTAATTGATGGTTTTACATAAAGACACTTTTTAACTGCATTTTTCATAAAATAATATTAAATTATTTGTTTAAATAATATTAAAAATAGTCGATGTATTCAAATTGTAATCAGCAGGTTAATTTCATTGATTGCTTTGTTTTGATTTCTATTTCTCAGGAATACGTATTTGATACAAAATTTAATTTTCCATTACCGGAAAATAAGAAGACATCACAACCTATAAAAAAATATATGAAGTATATGTCGAGGATCATTAGAACGTCAATGTCGCTATTGGTTTGAGAAATTTGTAAATGGTGATTTTTCACTCAAAGATACATAACAATCTTGACGTTCACTATTTGCCAATGAAGATGAAATCAAAGACTTAATCAATCAATACGAATCTTCACAGAGCAACGCTTGATATTTCAATGAAGCCCAGCGTTTCTCTTGCAACCATCAAATGTCGTATCAAACATATGGAGTACGTGAAAAAACTTGATTTATGGGTTCCTAACTAGCTTGTGGAAACTGGCATTAGATAACTTTTTGAAATATGCGAAAGATTAGTCCATTTGTAAAACAATTGGTAACGAACGATGATAAATAGATTTGCTACAGTTATATTCATAGAAAAAGACCATGTTACAAGTCAAAAGAAGCGATGCAAATCTCTTCCAAGACTGATAATCATAAAATTATATCAATCAGGCAAAGGATTAGTTCTGATATTTACATTGATCATTTAACAAAATTTCCCATGGAAATCCAAGTACGTAAAAACTTAAAAATAGGCAAAGCCTAAGGGCATTGTTTTCCATCATGACAATGTAAAAATCACAATCATTGGGCCATTCGGTCAATAGTTACAAGTCTGATATTATTATTATTATTATTATTATTATTATTATTATTATTATTATTATTATTATTATTATTATTATTTTGATAAAAAGTAATCAATGCAGATTTAATCTTCAAATTATTCATTTCTTTCTTCATTTTTAGGCTTAATTTAAACAAAAGGAAGAATTTAAATATACCGCTTTATTTGAAAAAATATTTTCTCAGCATTGATGTCAATACATGTTAAAGTGAGAATTTATAATAATACTTTGAGATAATTAAAAAAAATAAAAAGTTTAAAACAAGTGGAATAATTCTTCTCTATAATTCATATAAAATCAAAATTATTCTCTGAATAAATAAAAATATATAATTAAAATGTATTATTATTAATAATAAAAGAAATAATAATACTAATAATAAGATAAATAATAATAATCATCATACTACTACTACTACTACAACAACAACTACTACTACTACTACTACTACTAATAATAATAATAATAATAATAATAATAATAATAACAAATCTCGATTGCTTACACTTGAAAAGTACAGAAGTAAATAAAGGAAATTTAAATAAATACTTACAATTTTTAAATCAAAAAGAAAAAAGTATTTATTTTCTTTAAGATAATGCATGAAAAAATTAATAATTGTTTTAATAATTTTTTCCCTTTTATGACTTTTGAATCAAAAAAACATAATTATTCCTAATACAAAAGAAATTATTAATTTTATTAAAATGATAAGACTCAATTAAAACAAGCTTATTTATTACTTACCCTATGAAATAATTGTTACAATTATTTTTACTGAAGGTAAGTTTTAATTATCTCAGAAAAATAATAAATTTTATTGAATTTTTGCAACCAGATAAGAATATATAATTCTAATTTTATTTTATATATATATATATATATACACATAAAATCATTTGTTAAGAAGTTAATAAATTATCATCTTCAATATGATTGATGGAGAAACCACAACTGCAATCATTTTTCTAAGGGGGTTCTTTCAAAATCTTTGCTTCGTATTTCTTCCAGAAAATAAAAAACATATTCCTTTCATATATATCAATCTCGTAACACTTACGGAACAATTTCGAATCAAAATCTTATCAATCATCCATCAAATTTGTACGTCTGACCCCAGAATTAGTTGGATTAATGATCGGTGACATTTGCAATTACTCTCGTCTTGCCCATCACGATGTGTGGGTAAATGATTAAAATGAACATTCAATCACATTAATTTAATGAGAAACTGATGCAGTTCACTTTTCCAAACATATACCAATCGTTTGGGTTCAATAATTTAATGAAATTTTATTTATTTATTTTTCCTGGATCTGAGTCCAAAATCTCGGTGTTGTTTTAGACGATTCCATTAGACTGTTTATTTATTATTTGTGAACCGTAATATTACATAAAATATTTCATATGGATATTTATTTAGACATATATATATCGTAGAGAATAAATAAAGTTCTTCAAAGACATATATATATACCCATATATATTACCCATTAAAATATTCAGTTCTGAAACAAATGTAGAAAAATTTGTAAAAATACAAGAACTTAAAAATTAGTTAGTCTTACTTACATTAATAAAAAGTTTAAACAAAGATTTCTTTACTATTTAATATAAATATAATGTTATTTCCATTAAAATTTGAGGTCGTACGGATATTTATTGTGCATTAATATCCATAAAATAATTTTAATTACGATAATTTAAATATTTTCTTGATAACAATTCTACAAAAACGCTTATAAATAAACGCATTGAAAATTAAAGTATTATTAACACCAAAAATTTATTTCATAAGCGTTGATTTTCCATACAAAAATTATTTTGAAAATATTTACATATCATCGTACGGATAATTATTGGAGTATATGTATACTTAATTATCAAAATTTATTTGTCTCCTGGATTTTCATCAAGGCACGCAAAACAGCTCTCCACAGCAGCAATGGCTTCCTGAGAACCATTTCCAGATTAGATTATTTTCGGGTTTTGGAAAAGTAAGAAGTCTGGTGCAGCCGAATTGCCTGAATAGGCTGGATGGTCAAGGAAATAGAATTTCATATCATTTGATTTTTTAAAGGTCAAAAGCTTTGTGAGCACTTGCATTGTCTTGCAGAAAAAGGATATTTTTCGTTAGGAAACCTTGTCATTCAATAGATTTAAGGGGCTTACATAATACAGAGTTTTTTTACATTTCTAAAAGTAATTTAATACTAAAATTCTTTTGCATCCCATAGATTTCATAATCTTCCCATCTTGACCATCTTTGGTTCATTTAAACCATTTGAATTCACTATTTGAATTACGTTTTTGCTTATTGTGTGTGGTGTTGATCCAGGTTTCATTCATGGTAGCTAAAGGCCGTGTAATATCCGATTTATTATTAGGATTAAATCGAGGCTGACATGATTGAGAAAATTGTATTTCAATGCGTTTTTCATCGATTGTTAGCATAAAAAATATCGTGTTTTCACTTTAAAATTTTCATGCAATATATGCCAAACTCGTTCAATTGAAATGTCTGTAGAAGGCCTTATTTCTTTCACCTTTGTCTGTAGATCATCCAACACTATATAAGGGATGTTTTCAATAATTTGCGGTGTTGTCACAGTTTGTAGGTAACCATTGGATGAATAAAGTCCATCTGTGAACTGTTGAATAAGAAAAAGCGCCTTCTTTTATTGCTTTGACTAACTTTTTGTGTATATCTATTATGGATAACCTTCCAGGACAAAGGATTTTTGATTCTTCATATTCAATTTTTACCACTTTAAATAATGCCAAATCAAATGAAAATGAAAAATTAACAAAAAAATGTTCAATTAAAATTTTCAGTGAAGGCCATATGAGGCTCCTTTTTTCTTTGAGAAAGATCAGGATGAAAACACGGAGGTTCATTGGATCATATTAAATATACGTATAACAAATACAAAAAATATAATTTATTTATGATATTTTGAGATATTACGAAGTATATTTTCTATATAATTTGGTCATTTTTTCCATTTCTTTCTGTCTACATTTATTCATTAAGATAACGCTAAATGGCCTTCCTGATACATTTCAATTGTTTATATTAAGCTTCCATATTGCCCAATAGGACCCCCATTCATCTGAAATAATTGTAATACCAGGAATACATACACCTTCAATTATTGGTAATAAAGTACTTGCGTTACTTTCTCACAGACATCACATTTCCAAACTGACAGGTTAATAACTAGTATCCACAATTCAAAGCACACCTTTTTCTATGTTGCGAGCTGTACCTCTATGATATTTAGTTTTATATCAACATAGAGATTCATCAATCTGATATCAGATGCCATTTCCACCTACATTTATATATATCTCTAAGAAATACATATATTTTAGCTACTGTTGGCCCCGAAAGTCGATTTTCATTACAGACTGTTTTTCTGAACTTTCAATAGCTTATAAATAGATTGCACAAATAATAGATCGGAAGTTCAATCTCATTCCATAGAAAAAGAACCATATTATTTATAGTTCATGCATAATTTCTTCAAATATCTCCTTTCGGATCCGCCTAAAAGTCTCTTGGTAACCCTGTAACCTCATTTGATTCTGACATTTTTCACTATGCTTCATACTATGCAATAATTCTTTGCTTCTTAAAAATGGTTAATTCTTCCGTCATGTCAGTACTTGGAAGTGGATTTAAAACTGTTAAAGAAATAACTTTTTCTTGAAATTTCATACCCAAAAAAATAAATTTCTTTAATAATAATAATTTTTTAAAATGTTTCAATTTAAATGTCACAATTAAAATATGCGACAGTTAAAGTATATGACGAAGAATTGTCATATATATTTAACATGATCCGGTTTTCTTAGTGCCATAAATGGTAAAAAACAGTGAATCATTTAGGTAGCTTGAGGCAGGTGTTACGTTTTTCAGGAGGCCGATGTTTCAGCTCAAGATAGTCGTCGAACATAAGACCGGTTGGTCACGAATTTTACTATTTTGGTATAAAGAGTCCACTTTAACCCATTTGAATATTACATGTGTAGAGCTCTTGAGAGGGAATCAAACAAATACATCCACAACATTTCCAAATCTGTCTATGCTGCCATTCTCAATTCAGTAGACAGAATTCCCTCGAATCACGTAATCATAGCATGTTTTCAGTTCAAATCCAGTTTGGAGGAATACACTAAGCTACACGTGGATAAGCTGTAGATAGCAAGTAGATAAACGAGTGGCAATGGAATAAAAGCTTACAGCTCTGCCTACTTCGAGAGCACCCAGTCGAATTTTTTCAACTTTGAACGTTTTTTGTCCAAATTGATAGGATTTTATTTTTTTCTGCACACTACCATTCTTCTTAGATTTTCATTTAAAATTTTTTATAATCATTGGTCTCTTTGGTGGTGGACTAAGAAATCTGATTTTCTCTGCCTTATCACTTCGTGTAAAATTTCAAATTTTCCATCCGACAAAACAATTTCAATATTTCCCTCCGTAAGTAAACAAATAATCATTATTATTTAAAATTATCTAAATCAATTATTATAATTTTGATGCATATAAACAAATCAGGAATTCAGATAAAAACAATTTAGCTAAATACGCAGATCTTCGTAATCGACTTCAAGTGTTAAAGCCTGATTATAAAGTTGTGCTGCATACATGCATAATTGGGTCCCTAGGAACAGTACCGCCAAAAACAGTTGATGTATTGGGGAAAATCGGTGTCCGGAGGTCAAAAATTGGTCCACTTCTCAAGGAATGTGCAGCATCAAATATTGAGTACTCGGCAAAGATTTGGCAGTACCATGTTACAGGAATCCTGAGAACTATTTAAAACTATGATATTCCAGATGTCAACAAGCTGGGCGAAGAGGCCTGAAGCAAAATTCTACTAAAGCTGAAGAGCTCATTTGACAAAGATCCATGCAGATCTACTGTGTCCTGAAGAAATAAACTCAAAATTATTTTTATTAAATAAATTTTATATGAAATAAGTTATTTAAGAAAATTAAAATTATCGATTAATCCCTTTTTCCAATAATTTTTAAAATAATTTTTTAATTTTAAGATTTTCTGAACTTCAGACGAAAATAATATTTCCTAAAATGGGAAAATGATAACTGAATAAAGTGATAACGTTTCTTAACAGACATCAGTGATAAATAATAAATATCAATGAAAATGGCACTAGCATATTCCAATATTGATATTTTAATTTGAAATTTCCCTTTGATATCTAAATGTCAAGGAAACCATCATTTAATTCCCAATATCAAAAGAGAAAAAGTATTATTAATTAACGATAGACATACTTTTAAGTTTTGACTCCATTTTCAGTAAACGTATTCAGTATGTTTGTAGCTCTACAATAATTGAGGCAGGCTACGTAATAAGCGAAGTGAAGGTTGATTAAACCCATGGTTGAAGTGATAGAGAAATTAGTTGGTCTCAAAACCCTGTTACTATTATTACTTTTAACATCAATCACTGGTAAGACTTATCAATTAAGATAAGGTACCGAAAAATTGTTGTAATCATTTTATTAGGTTACGTCACATGAAATATTCGATTTCATTGGTTAATTTTTTGTAAATATTTAATAATCTGTTGAAATAAAATGCCTTTTGAAATCACGATATTATATTTTCATTTTTAGAAAATATCAGAAATGGCGCAAAACTGACAAACAAAGAAATTCCTACAATTTACAATAGGTATTACGACATACAGACTCGAGGCTGCTTAAAAGGGTATCGAAATGGAGATCTCTCACTATATCCATTTTGGAAAACAATTTTGCAGAAATGGTATTCAAAACCCAATAACATGTTCAATATATAATAGTGACTGTTTTAGTTGAATAAAATATTTCTTATACGTTTCATTGTTTTTTCAAATTTTTTACGTCAGATCATCTGACAAATGATATGGTGACCATACTCTCATTCAGTATAATAACGCCATCTTCTTATGAGGTATACAAGAAAAAAAGATGAGAAGAACAAATTTCATCAGAAATAACTTCAAATAGTTTAACCAATCTGGAAGGTCTTTTTTGGTAACGTCCAACTGGGCTGTCCATCTCATGATTGCTTATATAAAAAAGGTCTTCCTTATTATAATGTTGTAAGAACCAAAGCTTCAAGTCACCTCATATGTAGTTGCTATCATCTTAAGAATGTATCTGATAAAAAGTATTATAAAATAATGGGACTTGTATTATGGTTTGTACTATGACAGTTTAAGCCACACAATAAAGCACTATTTCTTCCGACCCCGTTTCTTGGAATACAGCAGTCATTGAAACTTGACATTAGCCTGAACCTTCAATTTCTTACTCTTATGAAAGTAATAACGGTTGACTTCGGCAATCTTTGACTTACGACACGCATTTGTTTGTGACTACAGCAAATGGACGTTTGAAATCAGTTAGGCAATGTCATCAGGGGAAACACTTACGAAATAATTTTGTTCCTTTAGGTTTGAAGTTTAATAATTTTTCGAAAACCATTGGTATACATGTTTCATCAAGACCAAACAAAAATATTATGATTTTATTCAATAATGAAAGACCGTGAGAGAAAAGTATAGTAATATATATATTAACACTTTGTTCTCGTGAGAATGACCAAAAGTGTTTTTTCCCAATTTCTCGATTAATCTTTGACTGACTCTCCGATCAAAGAAGGGTTAGAGGGCTTGAAAAATGAAATTTTCTTCAAAGAACTTCATTTAAAATTTTTGGTATCGTCCTAGGTCTTTCATCATACTTGTAAACCATTTATTATGATTTTGGTTTTATCATTTCGGTATTCTGCTACAACTTTTCCACCTTCTCCAAGAGGTAGACGAATACGTTGTAATCGTATTCTATATTAACCGAACTTTATTTTGTGATTTGATGGAGTCTTCGTTTCCGCTTAAAAACTATCCTGACCCTTGTGGCTTTTGATATAAAGTCTCAACTTTGTCGTTCATTAATATTAAGAAACATTGATTGAGAATAACAGATAATCTTAGGGAACATAAGAAGTTCTACCATTCTCCATAACAGTAACCAAAGCAACTACCTCGACAATATGACAAAAAACATTTATCATCACATTCCGGACTTTGATCCTAAGATCTTTAACGTTCTTATAACCTGTTTCTCTTACAACTCACTGACGAAAGAAATCTCCACATACCCCTGTATTTTTGTTCAAAATCACGGTTATCAAGAAAACCCTGTTCACGAATGTTGAGATCTTAACTGTTTGTTCTTCAGCACATATATTTTACTGTTTTCATCATAATTGTTGTGTAGATGTCAGATTATATTAAAAATGGGCAATAGGCACAGAATGTCTCTTTATCATTGAAGTACACCAAAGATAGTTCAGTTTCTATTGATTTTCCTGTCAAATGTTATCGTTAAATCAATAGATCTGACAGATTCAATATGAGCATATCTCCTATCAAAGTCATAATCAGGATATCATTTATTATAATTCTATTATCAACGATTACTTTATCAGTTCTCACAGGGGGCTGCAGAGAGTGACTCGGGGCTCAAACTGGTTTTGGCAACGCTGTGATCCAATGCCAGATCTGTTTACCAAATCAATGTCATAATTTCTCAAATGCTCCCATTTTCCGAAATATAAAATTTTGTTAAATTAAGGAACTTCCTTACCACTGATTTCATAGATCTCTCCCGTGTGTAGTTTTCGTAGGGTATCTGAGTATGAATATTTTTAGTTTTATCATACTACTCAGATGACAGTAGTCATCGACCAGCAACGGTTCAATCATTACCAAATCATTCTAACATCACAGCGGTGGAGAATGCAGAGCTTTTGGTTATCTATTCTTTTAGTAGTAATCAAAGAGAATATTTTCTTATAAAATTTAAAATATTATTATATTTTTTTTACTATATAAATCAATATTCAGTGAAAAACCGATCAATAATAAAAAATAAAATAATAAAAATAAATAAATAAATATTTTTTATAACAAATAGTATGTTTATATTAACCAAATCAAAACATTTTTCAAGACTTACAAAGTAAAGCTCAAATGTCATGATAATCAATATCTACAAAACTTTGATATGGAATAAT
>JBBMKC010195964.1:0-14762 GCA_037834085.1 Bipalium vagum | reverse complement strand
TAATAATAATAATAATAATAATAATAATAATAATAATAATAATAATAATAATAATAATAATAATAATAATAAATCTCTTGAGATTTTCTACGTCTGCAGAGAAGGGACTTTAAAAATAATTAAAAATAAAAATTCTTTAATGCATAAAAAAAATCAAAAACTTAGAAATATCTTCCCCAAGAAAGTTTTAGTAAAACGCGACCAAAGGTCAATTATTCTATTTCGATGGGAATATTTGAATAAACAGGGACATAAGGAGAAAGAGTCTATTTAATTTCACTGAGATCATTCAGGTCTGAGAAGATGCGATTGTGCACCGAGAAAGATTATTGTTGCGCCTGAAGCCATTATTGCACGTCGAAATCAATTGGTGCAGAGTCGATTTTATTAATGGTTAAAGGAAAACAAGATTAGATTTGGGTCCTGTCGAGCTCGACTGTCGATGACCTTAAAGGTCTGATCTGAGACTTATTTTATTCTGAAACGGTGAGACAGATTCTTTGATTTTTTTTTATTATTTCTGGCCTAAGCTGTTAGGTCACTTATTATATCGATTTATTTTATCCTGCTGTATTTTTATTTAACTGTAATTCTTTTGGTCTGTGTCTCAGTGGACATTTTGCAATTAACTGATTGATTTAAATTGATTGTGTAAACAAGAGGTTGTTGTTGTTGTTGTTGTTGTTGTTGCTGTTGTTATTGTTATAGTATTAGGTTGAGTCTCTGGTGAACTTCTCTTTAATTCAAAATCATGTACTAAATAAATATTCGAATTTGCGCCGTTGTCACTGACTCTGATACCGAATTTTAAATTATTCAAAAAACCACGAAATATTACGTGTAAAAATTGAAAATATGTCAATTTATCGCCAACTTTTTCTTAAATGAGTAATTTTAAATTACATCGATCATCGATAATTGATTTAAAAATGATTTTGTTTGTTTTAATATTTCAAACAAATAGCGAAAATTCAAATATCATTCGAAAAATGCATAAATACATTGTTTATTAGTTGGGTTCCATTTGAAAAAAACGGTATATGAGGGTAGATAAATGGTTTTTTTTGATTTGAGCAAAGGAAAAGTGAGCTCTGAAGCATGAAAAATGGTTTAGTCAATTCAGAAGCGGAAATTTGGATCTTTCAGAAGAGCTCTCTATAGCTTGAAATTACACAGCAGTCAATTCTCCGACGACTGAAATAGCAGGGAAAGATTAAAAAAGCTGGGAGAAGTGTGCCTTATATTCTTAATCCGGAAAATAAGGAAGGACGATAGAGAAATTCAATATCCATCCTAACAAGATTTAAGAAGATATTTTCGCACAAGATCGTTTCGGTCATAAAAATGAGTATATTATGATAACGCCAAACGAAAAATTTTGGGTTCTTCAGGCGAACTTTTTAGGCCACTGTGAAGCGCAATATTCAAGCAGCCAAACTTTGACTACACACTTGGTTGAGGTCACCTGAAACCGCGTGAAGCAATCAAATCGGAAAGGTACATAGGCCAATTGAGTCACATGAAAGAAGCGCTATAAAAATAGATCATTTGATGGTCTTGAAAAAAGACCTGTTATTCTTTTGTGTAACAATACCCCATCGTATGTGTCAAAGACCATCTCTCCTGTTTGAATTGGAAAGTTCTTCAAAATGCGGCGGACCCATATGACATGGTACCATCAAATTATTATTTATTCAAAGCTCTTGAATATCAAATGGCTGATTTTCAGTTCAAAAATCGATTTCCAATAATATGGATTTAAGTCTTCGTCTTTTTTCCAGACAGGCATCTCTTTAGTTTGTAGACCCAACAATAAAAAGGCTTTAATTCAATAGAGACCTGACCTATCCGAATATGCACATTATAAGTCAATTATTATAAAAATTTTTTTTATGGTGAGGAACGAAATTATTGAAGCAAAACAAAAGTAAAAGTTACCCAAAGCTGTAGACATCTGTAGCTTGGACAAAACAGTTTTCAGGTACAACTTTTGGCAGTTGCTGATCTCCTTGGTCCAGGAGTTCAGGGGCAGCATACCACACAAGATGGGCCGGAATAACAATATGATCTAATCTAAAAAAATAAGTAAAGGATAACTGTAATCAGAACAACGAGCAAACATATGGGTTTCCTCTTGATCTATTTGACTGAAATCTAGAAGGCTGAGCACAACCTTTGGCTCAAGGTATATATTTTTAGAGTTTAGTCGTTTAACTATAATCGGGATGCTTTTGGCATGCAAATAACTCACAGCCTGGCCAATTTGTCTCATTAAACTAACCTTAAAGCTTTGTCGCATCTTCTCTCTGGCCCTGTGAATCTTGTCGTACAGAGAAGGTCCACTACATGCACTGCAATGAAAAACACAGAATAAACTTTTATATCACGTACACCTCTTCAAATATTACATTTATAATATTATTATTAATTATTAAAAACTAAGAGGAAAATCAAAAATAGATTAATATAAAATAACAAGTCAAAAAATAAAAAACATTAATTAAATTTGTTAAATAAATAAAAATTGAAAAAATATTAAAATTAAATAAAAACATTATTAAAATTAAATAAAAACATTATTAAAATATTGAATTAAACTTTAAAAAAAAATTTAACCAATCAGAAATTGACCAAATATTTTAATTAAAAAAATATTAGAATCATTTAAAGAATTAAAATATTTAATATCAACGATTGATGAAGAACTGAATAGAAAGTTCAAAACATGCTTCATTATCATAAATTCCTTAACATTTTTTTTGTTTAAATTGTTGAAAAGCAATTATTCGAAAAATAGATTGATTATGATCACAAGAATAAGATTAAAAATATAAAAGAAAATAATTTTTTTATTTTATTCTGCCTGTACTGAAATCCGCAACCATTTGTCTTACCCTTCTCTCCTTGACAACATTTTCTTCTCCCAATTCATTGGCTAATATTGATTGGCATCTGCGGCAAAAAGGCCATTGAGTGCCTTTGTCGCAATAAATAATTCACGTTTCCAAATGTCACACGATTTTTAAAAATCAAAAAGTAAACAAAAACATTAAAAGATAAATTTATGCAAACATTTATAAACTGTATTGATTTTATTTATCTTAAAAAATAATTAATCAATATTTAAATATTGAAAATAAAAATATAAATAAAGTTGTTTTTCTTAAAAATGTTAAGTTTTTTTCTTCATCCTATATGAAAAATAAATAATATCATAATATCATATTAAAATGCATTTCTCCAATTTAAATTTTCCCAAAAAATATTTAATTAATTTAATAAACTATTGATTTTTTCATAATGATTATACGAAATTTTATTTGTTTACTAAACAAAATAAAATAATTATTTTTCTTAAAAAGTTATTTAAATTAAGTGCATTTTCGAATGACACAACAATTATAATTGGTTATCATAACAAAAATTGTTTGTTTTAATGAATAGGTTCACACTTGAACGAAACGAATACAGATAATATGGATATAGAAATAGTGATCTTGTTAATCAAAGGTTGAAAACTTCAAGATTTAAATGGTATACCTTGTGACCAAAATGAAATGAGGTGGTTCAATGGACGCTCCCATAAAAAGGACGATGTTCTCATGGCGGATCATTGTGAGATTGGAAACGCTTTCCCAAAACTGAACCCTTTCGCCTTTGTTCAGATTCTCAGACACAAATATTGATACATCTCCATGCCAGTAGCCCCTAAACAAAAATGGAACAAGAAATTAAACATCCAAGGTTCCTTTCTTTCAAAGATCCTCGCCTAAATAAGGCATCGGAAAGATATGTGACTTGAGAGATGGACACCGAAGTCCAAAAAATATAATGGTTTTTGGTGATGGTTTTTCAATGAGACAGAAGAACGAAATATTAACCTTTTCAAGGTGATCTGGTATTTTTAATGAACTCTAAAGGAAGATCGACAATCGTTTGACACTTTTTTTAATCATTACCCTCAAAGCGAGTCTCTTTAGTCATAACATATTATTATTTATTATTTATTTACATTTACTTTTCATGCTCCTATTTTGTTAGCGCAAATAAGGGACATCAGCGAAAAGAACGATATCTGAATTCTGGATTTAACTGAATCTGCTTTGTAACAGATTTGAATTAACGGGTGGCCAATAAAGAATGATAAATTGTTTAAATACATTATTTTTAAACTAAAAAAAATTAAATTTGAATTATTAATTGATTTTAGTAATTTATGCCAAGGTTTTTAATATCTTGCAAAATAAACATACGTTATTTTTAGCAATATTTTCTTTTAGATAATGACGTATGAGAGCTGTGTGAGAAATTTGATAAAAACCCATTATGAAAATGGGAAACACCGGAAGAAATATATGAAGCTGTAGCAAAAACGATACCGAAGTCCACTATTTATAGATGGACTAAACTAATAAAAGAGGGAAAATCATTATTTGCTCGACATTCCCCTGGACGTCCGTAAACCGTAAGAACGAAAAAATTTATTAAAAAAATTAACAGAAACTTCGTTTATGCTGTGTCTAGAAAAGATACAAATTTAAGATGCAAATCATCACAAAAACGTATCAAAAAGAAGGAAGATCATCTGTAAATCGAACTTTGGGGTACCTTTTCAGTTCTCCCTCAACCTATTTAGCTATGACTACACGTACATAGTGCAAAAGATAAAATATTTCGAACCTTTTTCGGAAAGTATTACCAAGATCAGAAATTATTGATTTGATCAAAAAAAATTACTTGTAGATCTTCCTTTTGTTTCCAGACTTCACGCACTCCCCAAATCGGATGTCACCGAACGGGATGTTAAACTCGTATCGATTTCCGAATTGCCTGTTTGAGACGGAATGATAATGATAATAATAATAATAATAAAAATAATAAAGTATTATAATAATATTACAATTTATTAATAATAAAAAAATAAAAGATATTACATTATAAAAATAATGTAATTAAATAATAATAATAATAAAATAAAAATATTATATTATATTAATATTACAATTTAATAAAAAAACATTTTATTATAAAAACAATATAATTAAATAATAACAATAATAATAATTAATAATAATAATAATAATAATAATAATAATAATAATAATAATAATAATAAATGAACTAATCAAGTAATTAAAAGTCCAAATAGTTGCCTGGCCACCCAAAGAAATATTATCATAATATTATATTAAAGTACACTCACATGAATGTATTTACTCGTTCAAATTTGAAATTATCGTCGAACTGATGAATAAAATCTCCATTGTCTAAAAAAGATTTTCCATGAAAAATTTAATCGAGAAAAGCAAATGTAAAATAGGTAGAGTTGGACAACCGTTTCCATTGGTAAAGGTCGTGGGAAAGAAAAAAATTTGAATATTAATATTAATAAAAGAAAAAATAATAAAATTTTCAAACTGGTGAAATATTGGTGTATATGGATGAATGGTAACGATGAAGCAAGGTTTTCATTGGTCGGAAACTCCAACAACCTTGGAGAAACGTATTTTTATTTTCGACGAAAAATAGTGAGAATAAAATAAAAATATTTTTTGCAGCTGTAAAGATTAACGATTCGATAAAATTCCTTCTTATTCCATTTTATTTAAAAAAATATTGTCTTTTGTGTCAATTTATGCTTTTAGTGTTATTAAAAATAATAGTATTAAAACAAAAAGTATAAATAATATCAGGATTCCAACAAAAATATCGATCAAACTGAACCGTGTTATGATATGCTATGGTACAGAGATATTATGTTCATAAATCACGTTGGTAGTTAGACATTGAATAATAAAGTATTATTGAAAAATTGATTTTCTAATATTTATTGATTTTTAGATCATTCTGTCAATTTTTAAGTCTTTCAAAATCACAGTCCGGAAAGTCTTTTCAATTTTTGCATTATGGAAGATAGTAATGGTCTTTCTGTCTGTACGAGTGCAATGTCGAAAAATTTAATGTAATTATTTTTATAGCACATATACTGATATCTATTTTGCACAAAAATGTCAATAGTGTGAACTAACCTCGGTATGTAGCATTTCATATGGCAGCGCTTCAAAGTTTGGTGAACAGAATCTTTTGAGATTCCTAGTCCAGGCTTGCTTGTCTCACAGATGTTTATGAGCTTCGATTAAACAATTCCAGTAGTCTTTCTTTCTTTGTGATACTTGTCGATATTCTCCGTCTTCCAGAACAGTTCTTGCTGACATTATTAATAGTTCCATCTTTTTCGAATTTATCCTTTATTCGATGATTGTCAGTCTTGTTGGAGGATCTATCTGAAATTCTTTCTTGAACAGAGTCTGTATCTCTTATATATTTTCTACTTTGAAGTAATTTTTGATAATAAATCTTCACTGCTCAAAGTTCAACCTACCTTTCATGATTCAACCTTTAAGAATAAATTTATAGGTTTAAAACATCGGTAATTTCTTACCGGTTATTGGAGTATTTAAACAAACTATAAAACAAGTAACAAGGACTTATAATTACTTAACGACTTATAAATAGGATCAATTTTTGAAAATACTAAATTAATAGGACTCTTTTAGACACATTTAAAAAAGCAAAACAACTGCAGACACACATCGAAAACCATGTAGAGTCTATGAAAAAGATGGAATAACAGAACGTACTTGCCAGATTTGGTTTACCAAATCTCGTTCCGGAAATTTCTCGATTCCAGATGCATCACGCTCTGGTAGGCCAGTTCAACACAATGAAGACCAATTAAAACAATTATCGAAAATAATCGACATATTACCGCTCGTGAGATCGCAAAGAAGTCTGATTTGTCGAAAACAACTATTGACGATCATTTAAAAAGTCTGGGATATTCAAAAAAGCATGATTCTTAGATCCCACATAAACTGGATGAAATTCGGTTAACTCAAAGTATCAATATTTGTGATATTCTCCTCAAAGGAAATCAAAGCAGTCCATTTTTGAGAAACCTGATAACCGGTGACGATACATGGATTGTATATAACGCAAAAGATCATGGTCAAATCCCGGTGAAACCAGTCAAAAATATCAAAACCTGATACCCACCAATAAAGGTTATACTATCCATATGGTGGGATTACAAGGGTTATATATATATGTTGACCTTTTACCATTTAACAAACATTTGATTTAAATGTACACTGTCATCAAAATTAAACGATTGTTTGCGGTAGAAACGAATAGAATGGATGAATCGTGCACGGTTGTGTTTCATCACGACAAACTACGTCCTAACACGTTTATGGTTACTCGTCAGATATTGGTGAGTGTTGGTTGGCATGTGCTGCCATATCCATCATATAGCCCTGACATTGCACCAAGAGATTACTGTGTTTTTTTGTTAAAAAAATTCTTTGGCTGGGTAAACATTTGTCTCTAATGACATCATAATAGCTTACTTGGACGATTTCCTTGTCGGAAAAGGTAAAGAATTTTCTGACGCTGGCATAATGAAATTACGTAAGAGATGGAAATTCATTGCTGAACGAAACGGTCAATAATTAACATAATAGATTTTATCTTCGAACAAATTGTTTTGACTTTTCATGTCATAGTAATAACTGAAAAGACTTTCCGGGCAACCCCATATATTCCCGAGCGAACAAGTAAGATGAAATAGAAAGTTGTGAGTAGTCCCTAAATTGTTTAGGTCGACCCATAAGTAATGTCCATTTTACAAAATCTCAATTAATTACATGGATACCACGGTTCTCTACAATGTCCATTCATCTGCAAAGCAATTTCATGACGCCATCTGTATAAAATGTTACTGGGTTGAAATCGAAAAAACTTGGGTGTTAAAAAGAATTGATTTTTTTCAGGACCACGAAATTTTGCATTATTCAAAATCGATTTAGTGAGAAAAGGACTAAATCAAATTTTTTTGACTTTGAATCCGGAAAATCATCTCTGACATTTTCTGTTATCAACGCATCCCGACATGTTTGGTTAAATGATCCGGCACCCCGTGATGTCGTTTTCCAATGAGGAAATTCGTAAATCATTCGGTACTTTGTCAGACATTTCTTCATATTTACAGAGTATTTCATTGTTACCTTAACATTTACTTGTGCCATGTCCAACATCATACTCCCGACACGTGGGCAAAATAAAACAGTTTTTATTTAAAAACATTTTTTTGTATTTTTATTAAAATTTTAATATAAAAATGAAAAAAGACTGTCCATGATGAAAAGTGGTCGATTACAAACTGTGATAACTTTTGAATAGGTTGCTCTAATTATGAGAGTCTAATTCCATCATATTTATAAATTAAATTCTTTATGTGTCACATTATCTAAATGATTTATTGATTTTGCAGATCAATAAATATTAGCAATGAAAATGGGTAAACAAATTGAAACGAGGAAAAACGTTTTGTCCAATCAAAGTGCAGCTGCCATATATTCAACGATCGCTATAAATGTTGGAATTGCAAAATCAATCGTTTAAGAAGTTATTTCCAATTACAAGAACGGAGACAAGTTAGGATAAAAAAGTAGGTTCAATTGACGCTATTTTAGCAAACAAGTTCATAGGTGCGTTTAAGAAAAACCAGTCGCTTTCAGTACGTAATGTTGCGAAAAATCTAAAACATGTAAATCATACAACAACAAAGTGAAGAGGATTCAAGTCCCACAAAGTTACTGTTGCTCCTAATCGTGATGAACAAAAGAAACAAATTGCTAAAACCCGTTCGAGAATGCTTTATGAAAATTCCCTTACCAAAGTTGATTGGGTTATGGACGATGAGACTTACATTAAAGGAGACTTCAAAAAAATGCCAGATCAAAAATAATGTACTTCAGAGGCTAAAGACGAGGTTGCTGAAAGATTTAGGATGAAAAAGGTCTCAAAATTCCCAAAGAAATGTCTCATGTAGCAAGCCATTTGTACATGTGGAAAAAAGTTAAAGTTTCATAAAAACTGGAACAATGAAATTATCAAGAATTGTACATCAAAGAGTGCCTTCAAAAGTTTCTTTGCCTTTTATTAATAACCTTGATTGTCTAACTTTGTTCTAACCAGATCTCGCCAGTTAGAATTACGTATTACTATTCTCAATTCTCTACGCCCTTTTTTCTCTGGGTTACGATATCTTGTCAAATATCAAACGAATTTGTTTTTCTCTATATAATCTCTGTTTAAAATGAATATGGTTTTATTTAAATACTCTTTGTCTCATAGTTTTCATATTACTTTTATAACGACCACTTTTCATCGTGGACACTCTTAACCCTGTGAAAATATTCGGCCAATCACTCGAAAAATATTTAAGCATTAAACGTACTTGATAAAATTTCCAAAAACAAATCGATGTATTTTGATATATTTAAACAATTTATTAATCGATTGAATATGAATTATTATGGAAGGACGACATCTCTGAAGCGTCAACCTAAAAATTCAAAATGGACCTTTTTTGAATAATTAAAAAATTTTTTTGCGTACTTTTTAAAAAATTTTTTATCGTTTTATTTATTTTTCACTAGTCACCCAATTCATTCCTTCTTGGGCGACCCATACCACCAATAACGAGGATGACTTTTCATAAATTAGTGACAACAGTGCAAATACAACTCAGAGCAAAACTGACAGAAAAGACTTACCGAGGTAATACATCATTTGTCCAAGCTGGGGACAAGAAGAGTATAAGAAGTCGTTATTGGCGAGACTGTACTGAGATCGAATGGTCTTCAATTTGGACTGGTGCTTAAAAGTGGGAAGCAGAGAAACGTAGCTCAGCGTATGGCTTTTGAAACCGCGAAAATTGCATGGATTTATTTTTTCAAATTTGAATCCGTTCCGGGAATACTCATCATACCACAATTGGTTTTCATTTTCCTTTGTGAAATCATGCGTATCTAACGAATGAACATGGTCGTTGGTCGCCGTGACACTGATCGTGTCAAGGCTGCACATGCTATTTCTTGTGCTGCAAGACCTGTAGGATATATCGTTATGCCGGCTGGAGTCAGCACTGAGAGAGTCATAGATGATACTGCTTGCAGGGGTTGTAACCACTTCGCTATATTCGCTGTTAATGCTGATATATCCATTCACGGTGTTGGGGCCGGTACTCCTTTTTCTGGAACTGTGGGGTGAGGTCTGCTGAAGCGGAGCAGCGTGGTTTTCGGCTTTCAGCTTCGCTGGAGGCTTGGGTTTCGGATCGAACAGCTTGATGAATGTCATCTTTATCATATTTAAAATGCCGCTTTCTTTTTTGTGAGAATTGTTTTCATTGAAACATTCCTCCGGTCTGTTGTCGTTCTTCATGCGCTGGTTCAAGCACTGCTTGCACAGGACTGGTTTACTGGAACTGCTGGAGTTGGAGTTAGAAGACAGTTGCCTTAAGAGGGCCACATTGAGGGCCAAGGTAATTTGACTCTCTGGAAATTTCGACGTGAATAAATCCGAATTTTTATCTGAAAGGAAATGGTCAAAATATTTATAAGGGTCCCAGCGACGTTGCCCTTGTCCGATATTGGTCTGTGTTGCATACTGGTTTTGATTGTGAACAAAACAGGCGAAATTAACCCTCTCCATTAAAAATTAAGACTTCATTGAAGAGATCACGTCAAAGAAATGTTGGAAGTGAAAATTGTTACTTAAAACATTTTGGTATTGAAAGAATTTTTGTTTAAATACTTCTCTGAGTTGCACTCTCAAACGGCGATCTTTTAAAAAGGGTTCCACAATTTAAACTCGAATCATTGTTTAAGTCAGGGAATATCTTCGATGAAACTTTTCGTTCTCATTCATCATTGATTTTAAGTGAGGGTTTCCCCAATTACCCGGTAATCAATGTCTCACCGTAGCTTCACCCTATCGAAGAGGTAACACGGGTAAAGAGTGAAGTAAAATGTCAACTTTCATTCTAGCCACGAGGTTCAGACTATAGTTTGGATATCAATAAATTATGATCTGTCAAACCCTAACCATAACCCAATAGTAAGCATGACGCCTTTGTTAAGTAGGTCAACCAACCAAAAGTGTCATGTTATCCCGAATAAGTACCAGAACTATATATATATATATATATAACTAAAAAAAGAGCCGTTGGTTAGCGGCTACCAGAGATCAAACAGAAGAACAAATGAGAATGGTCTACTCAAACATGAGTAGACCACATTTCACCTCATTGTATGGATTCGGTTACGATTTTCATAAACATTTCGAAAAATAGTTACGGTTCAGTGTTATTCCGTTCTCCACGACTAAAAGTCTGATTGGAGCATTTCAAAGGTAGGAAGATATATAACCTTCATGAAGAACAATGAAAACAAGTTCTCCAATCGGGATTATTGGGTCAAGCTGGGTTCAGAGGATAATATAGTCAGCTACGAGCTAGTGTACTTGGGACACTGGGAAACATTGTGGAATCAGGTCCTCAAAGTGATGTCCGTGTTCTTTCTTAACTGACACAATCATGAAATTCGACGTTGAATTGGTTTGAAAGATCTGAAGTGACGAATTTGTTTTGAAGAGGAAAAAATTTGTAGCAGAAGTAGTTCGGGTGAAAATTAACGTTCGATGAATTTAAATACGTCTTGGTACCAAAGCATGTCAAGATCGAATCTAATCGACCTTTCAAAAACGAGGCAGAACCATAAAAGAGCTGCGTTAACAATTGGTTAGCAGAATTATAGAGTGGGCGCACAAGTCTGGAGGATGAATTTCCTGAGGGTCATCCGTCATCAGCGTCTGTTTTAATCAATAATGATGTGCTCTAAATGATTGAAAGATGTCCATAGATCATACATCGAAAAATTGAGGCATTCGTTGCTATTGACAGGAAAGCAATTGGAACCATGTTCGCGGCCATCTGAAGGTAAGTGTGAATCTTTGGATTACACACAATCTGACATGCTCTGAAAAGAGATGTTGGGTTAAAGGGTGCTAAAAATGGTGAAAAAAATTTACCAGAAGTCTGTCAAATTTTATTTACATTACCGCTGGTGATGAACATAGACTTATTTGTACGAGTCTACTCTGATTGGGTAGTTAAAGGTCAGTCTAAGCCAAAAAAAGTTGTTCGCTCTCAAAGTGCAGCAAAGTAAATGAAAGTTTTCCTTTTCGGCCCAAAAGAACTTTTAGCTAAGATAATCTTGCAGAATGAAAGAACTGTCAGTGCTGAATGGTACTCACATGTGTAGTTTGCTTAATACAGATGATTTCCAAAATAAGAGAGAACAATCAAAATCGACAACTTATTCTTCACCATGACAACGCCATCGATTTCACAGCCAATCTAAATTTGGAACTAATGACTCATAGCCCCTAGTTACTTGATTTATCACCACGTGACTTTTTATGTTTCCAAACATCAACAAGCAATTAAATGGCGAGAGGTTTTCGTTACCTGAAGAAGCGATTGCAAAATTCACGGTATTGGTATTTGAGGTGCCAATTTCAGAGTTAAAAATATGCTTTCAAGAATTGGTTCGATCTCACATTAAAGTCTGTGGACTTTCAAGGTCATTATTTTGAAAATGAATATTTTTAGTTTGGCTTTCTCAAGAACAAGATTCCACAAATCTTCTCACCCGTCTACTTCTAATCATTTATTAAGATAAATTCCAAACAAGTCCTCAAATTATTGATCTGTGTACTATTCATCTTTATGAAGGGGTGCGATGCTACCTTTCTGTAAGCTGTTCACAGATATGGTTTTCAAAGACCACATGTAAATAATATAATGTGAGAATGGGAGGCTTCTCTCAATGGCATATTGGATTATTATTATTATTATTATTATTTATTATTATTATTATTATTATTTATTATTCTTATTATTTATTATTATTATTATTTATTATTATTATTATTTATTATTATTCTTATTTATTATTATTATTATTATTATTATTATTATTTATTATTTATTCTTATTATTCTTATTATTATATATTATTATTCTTTATTATTATTATTATTATTATTTTATTATTATTATTATTATTATTATTATTATTATTATTATTATTATTATTAATTATTATAGCTGATAATCTGTCTTTAAAACAATAATAGTCCGTAAATAGCTCTAGCTGTAGCTGAATTACAACACAGGAAATAACCAAAGGAAATAATATGAATTAATAAATAATGATTGAAAGATAATTAAATCTTTTCAAGTATTCGAAATAATGAATAAACTTTAATTTATTATGTTAATGATTGTTTAAATTAGTTGAAAAAATAAATATCTGATTCAATTAATATGGAAATATTTATATATTATGAATCATTAAATGAAAAAATTATTTATATTTTTTACCTTAAAATAGGGCAATTCTTCAAGGTAATTTTCATCTATCAGGTTGAAGAAAAAGTTCTTGCAGATTCTTAATATTATGTTATAGCGGAAATACAACACTTCCTGTTGCATTGCAAAAAATTTATATATTATTATTGTGATAAGTCATGTATTAACGTTTAAATAATAAGAAATAATGCTTACATATCAATAAACAAGAGCTGTGCGACAATTGCAACCAAAAAATTGAAGTGTATTTGGAGAGAATTCTGTAAAAAATAGAAAAGTTCGGTCTGGTTTCATAAATTCTAAAATGTCAATTTCAGTTTGGAAGATAAACCACGATCAGGTAGGCCTTCTATGGTTTATGATGTCATCTTAGAGTCTGAATCAAAAGCTTTTGCGACTACCAGAGAAATAAAGGAGGGACACAGGGTTTCACAAGCATCCATTATAATTCATATTCATAAAGTAGGATTTTTTCAAAAATTATCTAAATGGGTATATTATGAACTCAGAAAAAAACAAATTGGGTCGTATTTATATATGCTCTTTCCTACTTGATAACAAGCGATAAAAAATGGATTAGTTACAATAATGTTACTTTATAAAGAGTCTATGTCTTACCAGGCGAATCAGTCCCTTACCACATAAATCCGAATATCCATGAAAAAAGATCAAGCTTTCTATTTGGTGGAAAAATGGCTATCGCTAAATTTTAACGACCATGTCACTCCAAACTTATGGCCACATAGCCATAGCCACCTAGACGAACAAACAGCGAAAGATTCATTAGGGGCTTCTATAAGTTCTGTTATGATAAATATGAACAAAAACCATTTGAATAAGTAAAACTTGTGTACTTAAAACAAATAAAGTTTCTAATATTGCTTAAAATATACATTCTTTTCATTACAAATATTACTTACCTGTAATATCAATTTTTGTCCTCAAATAGAAATAAGTTTATTTATACAAAATAAAGTTTAGCCATGGATATTGTACATCATGACAATTGTTGCAATCAAAACTCTTCGGGAGATAGACAAACTGGGTTTGGAAGTTCTTATTTATTCTCCATATTTGCTTGACATTGCCATGGGATTTCTATTTCGTTCATTGCTAAAATTATTTGGACCAGAGATCATTCATTGATTTGAGAGATGTTAAATCTACTCTTGTGATTTTTTTCGACTCCAAATCTGAAGAATTCTTTGCTAGAGGTATCGATGGTTTGGCAGAAAGACAAGTTGTTGAAAATAATGAAAAAAAAGTATTTTTGAATAAATATAATTGTTAACAAATCTTTTGTATTCATTTTTGCATAAAAATCTTTAACAACTTTCTGTTCAACTTTATAAATAAATTCAATTATTTTAAAAAAAATTTATTCAAAATCAATTAGTGTAAGAGACAGTAAATAAATTTAAAGAAAGAAAACAGGTTAAATAATTAAAATTTTGAAATTTTAATTATATAAATATTAATATAT
>JBBMKC010195953.1:0-14762 GCA_037834085.1 Bipalium vagum | reverse complement strand
ATTATTATTATTATTATTATTATTATTACTATTATTATTATTATTACTATTATTATTATTATTATTATTATTACTATTATTATTATATTATTTTTATTATTATTATTATTATTATTATTATTATTACTATTATTATTATTATTACTATTATTATTTTTATTATTATTACTATTATTATTATTATTACTATTATTATTATTATTTATAAATAATAATTTATATAAAAAAATATTATACATATTTTTTAAGACTTTTATTATATCTAATTTTTAATTATTTATTTAATTTTGTATTTTCACAAATAAGTTAGTTTTATTTATTCTTTTTATTATTAGTTTCTCAAAAAATTCAAAATTTTTTCCAATTAAAAAGATAAATAAATATTGACCATTAGAATTCGCAAACAAATGTTAATATGGAAACAAAATGTGAGAGTCAATTGCATAAAACGTTTGACATTTAAAAAATTTTTACAAGGTTTTAAAAAATTTTTCGACTCTTAATAAAAGTTTGGTACATAATGAATTGCATTTCAAAAAAACAATAATATGGTGGAAATTGCTGACCTAAAAGTGGGAAAACAATAATATTCAGACTCATCCTCATCACGCATCCAATGAGCAATGAGTTTACAGTAAAGACAAAATAATTCAATTCTTTATTTCAATTAATGTCTTATTTTCAGACCACTTTATTTATTGACATTTCATTTTTGGATTTTTCGATCAACTGATGTCAGGGTCTAGGCGAGGTCTTGTTGCTCCCCAGAATACTCTTTTGGACACAATAATCCGACGATGCAGTAGCCATCGTAAGTCTTCTGATTTTATCACTTGAAAAAATTTTCTTATCAATATTACGCAAGTTCCCTTTAAAGTCATTGCCATGTCTCTTCATTTTTAAGATCTCAATAATTATTTATTTAAATTATAAATAATTATAATTACTTAATATTTTATGTATGAAATATAATTTTAACAATATACATAATAATTGAAAATTATATCTAACTGACCCCGATAAATTCTCAGCTCTTTTATATTTTTAAATATATTTTGTGAAAGTTATATTTATATGGACAGAATTTCTTTATGGATACAAATATTAATATATAAAAATAAATTAAATACGAAACAAATAAGAAGATTAGTTTTTTATTCAGAAGTTATAATTTTTCGGTAAAATGAAATTTTTAACCCTTGGACAAGAAAAAGGTTTGGAAAGACATAAATCAACTATAAATATTTAATAAAATTCAAAAAATTTTTATGTATTTGTTAGTATATGTTAGTTACTGCCACGTTATCGACAGTTTCAGAATTCAAAAACTCAAGATTTTTTAACATTTTTATTTGAAGAAAATAATTGTATAGATTTAATAAGTTTCCTCTTTTTATCCTTTATTTAAACAAATTAATTATCCAAAAAAATTATTAAAATTAATTAAATTATTTAATTTTTTAAAAACGATTTCAATTTATTAAAATTATTAAAAAACTTATTTTTACATTAAGGATTAAATTTTAATATATTACTTCAAAAATTATTTTAAAAATATTTATTATTTATTATTTAATATTAATTAAAATTTAATCCTTACAGTGACATTATTATTGTGGACAAATGAAAAATTAAAATCATGACAGCCACCACATAATAAGTTACTGAGAAATTAACGGGAAACTTACTTCAGACTATATTCGATGATTTTTGGTAGACCATGTTGAAGACTAGACAAACCGAAAATATTTATGATAAAAATAAATATATTAAGCAGTAATAAAAACAGCGTCTTGACCAAACTTAATTTTAAATTTATTATTTAACATTTCGTTTAAAAAAATTTTATTTGTAAAAAAAGTAAACTTACTTTAATCAAAATTTTTATGTTTTAAATATAAGTTTTGATATAAGGTTTTAAATATGGGGTTTGATACGACCAATTTAGAATGATGATCCTTAATTAAAT
This sequence comes from Bipalium vagum, assembly GCA_037834085.1. Taxonomy (NCBI): domain Eukaryota; kingdom Metazoa; phylum Platyhelminthes; order Tricladida; family Geoplanidae; genus Bipalium; species Bipalium vagum. The sequence goes on along the minus strand of JBBMKC010195953.1, from coordinate 12,793 downwards.
AATAGCCCGTATAAAACTTTTCGTTAAATTTGACTTTGTTTTAATAAATAAATAAGGTTATAAATCGATTTGAGAATTTGAATGAATCTACCATTCTCAACAGAAATTAACTTTTATATTAAAAAAATTGGAATGGAATATTTTTTATTTTAATGCTTTATAATGTAGGTATTGAAAAATTACGAAGCAAAGGAAATTTATGGTCTCTTAGTAAATTTCAGTTGAGAGATATTAAGTCTGCGTTGATTTCAAACTTATGTTAGATTTCCTAAGGAATCAATATTTTAATTAGTCGATTTCTAAGTTCAAGAAGGTCCAAAAGTGCATATTATAAACTTAAAACTTAAAATTACAACCTAACAATGCCAACAGATTCGTTCAGCTCCCGAAATCTATGATTACACACTTCAGAAATTTACTACCACCTTTACCCAATAGAAACATATTTCTTTTGCACGATAATGCTCGCCCCAAACTACTTCTGTGGTAAATTAGTTCTTTAAACACGAGGTTCTAACACGTCTGAAACAACCAGTTATTCTCCCGATATGAAATTAACGGGATCGCTTTGTTCAGAGATTTTGAAATGTTCGGACGACATAAACATCAAGAACAGAGAAAACTTAATAAAAACAGCAGTCGACAGCATTCTATGAGCACAATGTTAATAAAGATTTCATCAAATTTCAGAATGATTTCAGTTAAACCACTGAGACTACATACAAGCATATAAATAACATCTTATTTTATACATTTCGGTTAAGAAGTCACTTCTGAAATATGGTGCATGTAATATATAGAACGAAGGCTGGTTTTTGGCGAAATGTATTTTTTCAAAAATTTTGTAATATTTTTAATATTATAAAAGTTAATTTTTGTTTTAATTATATTCATAAAAAATGAGTTAATTAAAAATTTTTAAACGCTCTAAATTTGTAAAACTAAATTCGTTTTCCTTTTTTAAGAATAAATAATAAATATTAAATTTATAAAACAAAAACATTAATAACCACCAATAATCTTCAAACATTTATTAAACAATTGAAACAATGAACAATGAAAACGAACTTGAACCTTTTTAAACATTTAGCGAAATTTTTTTCTTTTATTTTCGAAATTTGTTTTTTGATTTGGTTTAAAATCAATCAGTTTTATTCTGCATTGATTGACTTTATTGTACTCAGTGACCTTTTTGGATATTCTGTTGGATATACTTTTCAGCTTATCATCTTTGTCGTTTTCGAGTCTCTGGAAAAACGTCTTCCACGTTTCTTCGAATTTTTTAGTATTTACTAAATGAAAATAATGTTTGTGCACTAATTTTGACCACATGTCTTCAGTTTCGATAGATTTAGTTTTATACTTGGTCTCAAACTCCTGAAGTTGTGATGCACTATAATTTTGAATCTGTATTATAGGGACCCCTCGAATACATTTTTCTTCTATTTCAACTGTATTTTCTTTTTCTTCACTTAATTTTCTTTTTGCAGCTTTAGATGTTTTGCAGTACATTTTCATAGTAGCATATGTTCTGGAAGTTAAATCTTCGTCTACTTCGGTCTTTTTTTCTTGTGATTCTTCGGACTTTTTAGGGGAATCCGCTTTGAATTTAAAACAAACTGAGTCATTATTAACCATTGCTTTCCACTCATTGATAATTCTGGCAGCAAGGATACCTGGAGGTCCTGATATTTTCGTACATTTCCGAACAACTTTTCCAAGTTGATAAAGTTTTAATTCTTCAATAGTGACAGATCTGTTCCTAAGACCTTTCAGCAATAAATATTTTTGACAATCGGATACCTCGTTAGAACTAAGTTTTTCAACAAGCTTTTCAAGACTCATAATTGGTTTTGTAAATTTAATAAAAGTAAATTTATAATTATTTACAATTTTATGTAAACAAATTTAAACAAAATATTATTAAAATATGATTAAATTAAGTTAAACTTAAAAGTCACAATTTTTAATTTGATAATTTAATTTTTAATTATATTCGAAAATATGAGTATTATAAATATTAATTTTAAAATGTTAAATATTTTAAAATAATTTATTATTTTTTTAAAATGTTTTACTTTTGTTTTAAACCATTATCATAAAAAGAATATTAAAATATAATTATTTAAATTTTTTTAATAAAATTGAACAATGATAATATTTAATATACAAATAAATACAAAATTAAAATTAATTTTTTAAAATTTTTTTTAAAATAATTTAAATAATTTTTTTAATACTTTATTTATTTTTAATTATTTTTTTGAAGTGCTTAATTTTAGCATTTTTTAAGTTCAATGTGTTCGAAATTTTTTATTGTAATTTATAATTTAAGTAAAATATATATATATATATATATAAGTCTTAAAATTTTATTAGATCAAGTATATATTTTATAAAAATTTTATAAAAAATCGTATATTTTTATAATTTCGAGTCAGATTTTTAAAATTAAATTAATTATATTCAGATTTAATTAGTTTAATCTTTTTATTTTCAAATTTCCATGAGAAATTTTATTATAATTTGAAAAAAAATTTAACAATAAAAACGATTTAAAAAATGCAATGTAACTTTAATTTAGAGTGATTTGCTAAAATGAGGCTGCTAGATTTATTTATTTTGTCATTCAGACAATATTTATTTTAAAGGTTATTATTCAATCATATTAAAACATTAAATAAAATAAATTTTAATATAAATTAATTGATTCATTAGTACACATTACACGTTTAGAATTAACATTAACAAGATATATGATTGACACTACAGCTTTTTATTACTATTTATAAGAAAGTATAGTTTTAAGATATTTTTTCATGTTAAAAATAATGTCTTTTTAATAATTAAATAATAATAAGAATACAGAAATCTGTTTATTTAGAAAGATATTAAGTGATCATATAAAAATAAATCGATTTAATAGGACATTATTATTTATTATATAAAATATTATACTGATTATATTATAATATTTTTACATATTATTAAATTGATTATATCACATTATTTTTAAATATTATATTGATTAAATCACATAATAATATAATAATTCATTTATTAAAGAAAAATTAAAATCAAATATGTTCTTAACTTTTTTGATCATTTAAACAATAGTTTTTATTCTTTGTTTTGTCAACATCAACATCTTGTACATGTTTTAAATTTACACAAACGTATTTTTTTATCAAATATTTAAGATTTTGAGGTGAAGGACATTCTTTAAGCATGATTAAAGTATAATGATTTGGATTGACATACTTTCATTTCTATTCATTACGATCCATAATTAAGTGATGATCTCCATATCGTTCCACTTAACATAAGTAACCTTTCCATTAATATTCAGTTGTTCTTCAGGAACTTTACAAAAGTAATTTTATAATCATCATCCCAGCTGCATAACATTTTTACATACCACCCTCCCCATTTTTTGAGATTTTAATGATAGATCTGTTTTTACAAAGCGAAACTTTTATGAAAGGTTTAATGAAAAAGAAATGCTCTATGCAGAAGTATTTTAAAAAAATGTCATTGTCATGAACATATATCACCAATATATGAATTCCATCCATAGTTTGAAAAAGAACAATATTTACTTTTAGTTTTGAATAAAGTTTATTTGGGAAAAGGCTCTAGAAAGAGGACATGTATCAATAGGGTCAAGTGGTCGCAAATTTTGGAGAATCACAGTAAAGCCAGTTAAGTAAAAAAATTTTTTGAAGGAAGTGTTTGGGCGATTTCTTTAATATAAAACAGTCATTCCCAGAGTATTATATTTTACTTAGTTCATCGATAATTCTGACAATTCCGAAGCAAAATATTGTCTCATTATCATGGAATATGCTTCAATTTATAAAGGTTTATTAAAACACAAAAGATCTTATAAGTTAATATTAGATGTGAAAATTATATTCTTATGAACATAAACTGAGTTCATTTAAAGTTCCTTCTTTTATAATGTTTTTATTTTTATGCTCGACTTTAATTAACCTTTTTGTGATATCGGGCACCATTTACGGTGGCTTCACCGGGATCACTCAATTTTGGTTGTACCAGATATTTAGCTTTATTTTCTTTTTTATATATTTATTGTCAATTCTAATACTAATTCCCCTGAAATTCTCAGGGTCGTTGTTTAAATTTTATTATAAAAAATATAGTAAATGATGGTTTTTAGTGTAGAATTTTGCACATAAACACCAAAACTAAACTAATTTATGAAAGTCAGCGAATAATATTTTTATTTTTACAAATATTTTAAAATATTTTCTATTTTCACTATACAAATACATATTTTTGTTTGAAACGAATCTATTACAAAACAATAGTTGTTATTCGTTACAATTATTAATTATACCGAAAAGAGCTTTTATTCATTTTTGCTGAAAGACTGAATTTTCATTTATCCATTGGCCTGGAAATCAGATATGGTTCAGTTGGTTTGTGGTATACTGAGTGATATAAAGAATGTTTTGATATTTATTGATGTAAATACATTTTGGAACTATGAAATTGATTCAAAAGAAGATAAACGAAAATGTTTAAGAAATTCTTATGAGAATTCATCTTTCTTTAAAGTTGGCTCCAAAGAATTGTTGATACTGTAGCTTATTACTATTCAAATCTCATGGTTTATTGTATATTTCAAGACTCCAAAGATTATCGTGGTAAGCTTATCCTTTTACCTTTTCTCCAATGTTTTAATTAAAAGATGCATATTGAGCATGCAAGGCGTGGGGCCAAAGATTTATTTTGATCCCCCAACTGCATACCAAAGTATGCAAAATATGGATATTTAACTAAAAAGGTAATATGGTTTCTTGCTTTGAAATCTTAAAATTCCAAATGTGTAACAAAAAGAATTAGGATCGTTGATACATTTCATTTTTGTTACGATGTATCTTAATTTCAAATAAATACACGCAAATTCAACATATTTCTATTAAAATTAACTTACATTTCTACTACGTTTTGACATTTAGTAATATATTTTAAAAATGAGCTATTTAGAGTAATTATTTAAACAAGCAGAACTATAATGTTTATAGATATAGAATTATTAGAAAAGACAATTTTTTGAAAAAAATTGCAAAATCAAAGCACAATTTTTATCTATAATAAAGAAACCTGGTGCGATAGAAAAAAACTTTGAATATTAGAAATCTTCGCATCAAGTTAGATAAAGTACATATATTCATATCTCGGTATAAAAATCATGTAAACTTGGGTTATCAAGTGATATAAGATACTATAATAATTTTTTCAGAAAACAAGACTGCAAAAATAAATAAGATATTACTTCAATTCAAACACAATAACGAATTAGAATCGATTCTTATCGGCATTATAAGTGCTATTTAATTATTCACAGAATTCTGTTTCTGTGGGATGAACCGACGAATTTTTAGCATGAAGTCCAATTATTCTGCTTAAGAGCTTCAAAACTTTCAAAAGGCAAGGGAATTTTTAAAAATATATTATGTTAAAATCGATTTCAATTATTACACTCTGAAACTTTCTATTCGCTATTCTTTAATAATCCACTTTATTTTGTAAATATAAAAAATAAGTAAATGTCAATCTGCGAATTAAATTTGGTCTTGATCTTTTAAAGAAATTTTTTTGTTCACTTAGTAAAATTTTAAAAATTATGAACGATACTGTCAACCATAATTACAATAATTTCGAAAATATTATCAGTCATAATTGGAAGATCATACTGATTCGATAACACCGAAGCAAAAACGCTTTCTAGCTTAACATACATTAACAAAGGAGTTCACAATTAAGTGTTTCTTTCCCCTTTTAAGAAAAATATCCAACTTTAATATTTAGGCAGTTATTATAAATCATATTTATCAAAACTAATTTCGAATTTTTTTCTAGTCCCAAATTTGTTCCCATTGAATGAATACAAATAATTTTTTAATTTCACATTTACAGTGATTGTTAACTTGTTTAAATAATTATTTTTATCACAAATTGTAATCGTAACATTAACAATTAAGGAAAAAATTTAATTAATTGAGTTTACAAAAAAATCAAACTAAACCCAGAGTACTTTAGTCCAATGTGCGGCAAACAGATTTGATAAGAATGTAGATAGAACAACAATTCCAAAGATTTTGAATCTAAGAAAAGCTTTCAAAAAATGCTGAAAAAATTAAATTCCAAAATGAGATCTTGAACTTTGCCATTAATTGATTCAATGCTATAAAAATATAATTGGGGTGTTAATTATCCATAAAGAATGCTAAAATCTGACGTCACAATGTTAGAACAAGCAACACGGTTTACACAAATTGTCCAAATGTTCGATAATTTCCAGAGATTGGATATTTTCATTTAGAAGACGACATAACATAAGACAGAAATTCATAATCGGAGAATCTGCTTCTATTTATAAGAGTATCATTGAGTCAAAATATGCATAATATGTGACATTTTTAACTTTGACGAAACAATTCTCTATATCGATTCGAACAAAATAAAACTTTATCAACCAAGGCTGTTCATTATCGAATATGTACCTGCAAAAATAACTATTGGCTTGATAACACAAACGCAACCAGAACAGAAAAATTATAACCAAGCCGCTTTGTTTCAAAAATACCAATTTAAATAATATATAGAAATAGTAAAAATTCTTGGATAACAGGGTCAATTTTTAGTGAGCTGTTTGTAAGCATCGAATAACAAAAAGGAAAGATTTTAATGGAATTGGATAATGCAACTTGTCATGAATCCCAAGATTTGTATTTAAAATATGTTGAAATTCTATATCCACCTCATAATAATTGGAAAGGAGTTAAGTAATTACATTCAATACAAAGGGAGCTAAAAATAAAAATACTAAATCAAAAAAAGTACACCACCTTATTGGATTTCTTAAAATAAAACGAATGGGTGATAAAGACTTCTGCGTTTACATCACAATTCAAAAATCTTTATTTTGTTGGTCCCAAACGTGTGAAGTTACAGTTGAACGACTGCATGGATAATACATTATCGCTAATATGAATATTTAATATATAGATTGTTTCAGGAAACGAAAATGTTATTATAAAAGAGAAATATTCAGTCATGCATTCGGTTGTTCACTCTTGACAACATGGATAGGTAGATAATATCAAAATCAGGAATACCATGAACAGGAAGAAGTAAATAGAAAAGTCTAAGCAAGAAACATCAATACAGAAGATTCTCCAGATTTAAAAATTCAACAACATTGTATTGATATTAGAAAAATCCATGTAACAATTAAATTCAAATGTTTCAGTTGAAATAAGATTTTTTTTTCAAAATTTTCTGAATATGCCATGGAGAGCTTTTTTAAAAAGAGCACGAATTTGTGAAACAGAAAATGTTCTTTTTTTCCAAGTCGTGTTCCATGAGAGCTTTACAAAGGTCGTTTTAGTTTAAACTCGTGGTGGAAATATTTTTTTAATTTTCTTTTTAAAATTGGCCTGCTTCTTTCACATATCTTGTACATGCTACTAAGAAAAATCTATAAAAAACAATTAATAATAGCTTTCAGAAATGTATTGGGTCATTGCAAAAGTTCCTGCTTGCAGATCGTTGGAAACTAATTGTAGAGAGAAATGATGACTGCATTTTTTTAATAAAATCAGGCACGAACTTTTGCAATGACCTTATAGTTATAATCAATACTTAAGAAACGGTGTTTTTATAAATCCTTTTTAAGTTAATTAATTAATGAAAATAAAAATATTTTCTACCAATTCAAACAAATAAACAAATGTTATTTGGATTTCCAACAAATCCTTAAACATTACAGTGGAATTTTATTTGATAACCTAACAAGATTGAATTAACTGAATTTGTTAAGCACGACCTTTTCATACAAAAATAATTATTTTATTAATCAATAATTTACTAATAATATAATAATTGTATTATATATAATAACATTATAATCAAAGGTGTACTACTTGTTCTCAATAAAAAGTAATAATTTCAACTATGAGGATTTTATCCCTGTTTTATCTTATACTTCATTTCTTAAAATATACTTCATATTCGTTCATCTGATCCTTTCAGACAGCAGTTTTCTCCTCGCCAACGCTAAGATCGTCGACCATCCAATTGTTTATGTGAATGAAGAATTCTCCAAATTAACCGGGTTTACACGTACAGAAGTGATGCAGAAAAGTAGCCGGTGTACATTTCTTCACGGAGAAGATACAAATAAACATCTGCTGGAACAGTGGTATACATCTTTACAGAACTACGAGTTTACTCAATTTGAATTGAATCTTTATAAGAAAAACAGTAGGTTGACAAAATATTTTACCTAAATGTTAATTAGACATTTTAGAGGAGCCTTTATGGATAGTAATACAGATCCATCCTATCACCAATGAAAAACAAGATGTTCACTTGTTACTGTTGACGTTCTATGATGTTACAGCCAACAAACATCCGGTAGAGGAAGAAACCGAATTTAAACCTGGTCAGAATTTTAAATTCACATATTTTTTATAGTTAATATTTCCTGTCTATTTATTTATTTTTTAATATTTGTTGTGTGATTCTTAATTTAAAATCTCTAAAATACTTCTTATAACCTTTTCAAATTTGAATCCTCAATATTAAGTGACATAAAACGAAAAAAGGTTTTAAAGGAAAAAAAAACTTTTTTTCATATAAAAAAAACTTTATTGATTCAAATACATGTTCCATTTTGTTCGATAGTTATCGACCTTTAGTTATTTATGTATTTAACTCCTAATGCTATTGCTGTAAAAATTCTGAGATTTCTGATAAAAAGATTCTTTGCAATGTATATTTTACAATCTTCTCTTGAAACCATTGGAAATTCATTGAAAAATATTCATGAGAGACAGAAAGAAATAGTAGTTCGACGGTGTTAAATCTGGACTATACGCTGAACAAATCAGAATTTCGAAGTCAAGGTCTTTCGATTTTTGGCGAGTTATTAAATGTGTGTGGTCAGTCGGTGTCGTATTTGAATACAAACTTCTTTCTGTTTAGTGATTCAGGAAGGGTTTTTTATCGCTTACTTTAATTTTTCAAGTTTCTCATAATAGAATCAAATTTTCGACCAGATTCTTGCAACTCATAATGCGCAACTCCTTATAAGTCCCCTGAGTTTGCATCATTTGATGAGCTTCATCTTTTTTGGACCATCTGCATTGTGCCTTTTCTGACATTATCATACTTGATCAACTTTTCATCTCCCATAAAAATTTTTAAAAGAAATAGTTCAAGTTCATTTTTTTCAAAATGTAGATTCACAATTTCCTCATCTTTATCTGCGATTGGTCTGCTAGAAAGAGATGCATCTTTCGACTCCCAGTTGTCTTAGCGACATCTTGCGATACACTCTTGAACCGTTTATTCTTGTATGGCATAATACTCATAAAAATGCACATATTTTTTGACATGACTGACAGTTTTCTTTTCAGGAAATAAAAAAATCTCATAAAACATCAGAATTCTTTTATATTTTAATTTTTCTTAATTCCAATAAACAAATATGATTATAATATAATTTTTATAATCATTTATTCTAAGATTTGTTTTACTGAATGATTTATTAAAATTAAATTGCAAACTTATATATTGTCTGTAATTAAAATTAAAACAGTCTGACGAAAACGGTGGAAACATTTTAGGTCACCTAATATTTATATTTATTAAAAAATAATTTTTAATAATTTTATTGATTATTTTCAGATATTTTTACTTCTGTTCTAAAAATAGTTTTAAAAATATTTTAAAAATTTTTATTACTCAAAAAATAATATAAAATATTTTATTTATTTTAATTTTTAATGTATTAAAATACTTAATTTTAAATTAACAGAAAAATATTGTTCATTTATTTTTCCAGGGTTCACAATATTTTTAAACAATTTTTTATCAATTATTTTTCTAACTTCATTAAAACAAAACTTTATTAATTACTTATCAGGAAAATAACAAGAAAATAATAATAAACATGTTGATTTACTGAAGAACAGTTTATGAGCATTAATATAATTTATTTTAACGTATTTTCAACTGATAAAAGTTTTGCAAAATAATTAAATTTACTAATTTAATAATAATTGAACAAATATCAAACAATTTTGCAAAAGTGTTTCATTTTGTAACATTATAGGGAAAATAAAACAATGAGTTTTGTTTTGACTGCTTAAATTGACTTGTCTTCATTAAACTGGACTATCAAAGCTAATTCGAGAATTTTATGATTGTAAAATAGATCATCAGGATCACTACGATATTGAAGTCATTTGTTTATGGGTTTAATTGATTTCTATCTTTAAAACAAACTTTATATCTTTCCTAGAGCTGTCATGTACACGAATTGAGACTTGTAACATTTTAACAATAAGCAGTTTTAATAACCTCCAATGTGATGTTTCCTTGATTTACATGGATTTGTTCTATTATATATCGTAGATAATCGACGATATCACCAAATCTCGATGACAAGAAGTAAGATCAATATTCAAGACTCAAGTTATATTGAAATATTTCATCATAAAAATTGTAGAGTGTTTTATTATGAAACAGGCATTGAATAACTCGAACGATGATGTATGAAGGGTCAAATAACCTGATATGTTAAAAAAAGCATTTAGACTTGTATATATGTTCAGTTTCTAAAATTAGATCTGAGAGATAATCACTTAACTAAGTGGAGACCAAGTTTAGGTAGAAGAAGGATTGTTTTCATGGAGGAACGGTTGGAAAATTGTTGTGTTTTACAATACTGAATCGATCATAAACTTTTTAAGAATTGATTAATTGTGATAACTCATTTTTTTATCAAGTTTACACGTGGTTATAGTACAATACTTATTTTATAAATAACCCAGAGTGCAGGGTTATATAAAAGAGGATATATAAAAGAGATTATTTTCTTAATCTCAATGGGTCTCAATACAAGAAGACTTAAATAAAAGTGGGAACACAAAAATAATTTAGGAAATAGAAACAAAAAGTCAAATTAATTAAAGTGTTGGAAGATATAAACTGACCTTTAGTATTTATTAAGTTTAAATTATCAGGTTGTCCCAAAAAAATTTTTTTTGGATTTTAATGTTTGCCATGAAATCATTTTTATGTATTAAAAGTCAAGAAATCAATTTATATATCGAACGCAAATGGATTTTTCTGTCTTTTAAACTAACTAAAACTCATGAATAAATTTAAATTTTGGAAATTGGTATTTAATTTCAAAATTTTGATTTTAAAGTGCTTTTGCGCCATTATTGGAAGAAAGACATAAAAGCTACAGAGGCTGTGGAAGGTGTGAATAGTGTCACTAATCATACAGGTCAAAATTGTTTTTTAAAAGTTTTTCAACGGGAAACACCAAGTGACCAAGTATAGTGAATTCCGAATTCGATTTGGAAGAGAACTTCAAGCAGGTAATTTCCACATCGCTAACATTACTAAAGCTTCGACAACAAAGGAAATGGACCAAATATCTAACTAGGTAGTAATCAGTAGGCGCCAGATCAGGGCGGTAAACTGGGTGTGGTAAAAGCACAATTCCTTCCAGTTCTATAATTTTCTGTGTGGTTTTGCATTGTCATGCTGAGAAGGATTTTTTTTCGATTTACCAAAGAAAGGTATTTTTCCTTTATTTTTTCATACATATGGTGAAGTTGTGAGGAAAATAACTTAGAGTTAATTCATTTACCATTCTGGATCAATTCAAAATGGATTAAATCTTTTTCATTCCACCATACCAATTAAACAAATTTTGAGCTGTATGATTAGTGACATTATTCACACCTTCCACAGCGTTGATCATTCGAACAGCCTCTGTAGCTTTTACGTCTTTCTTCCAATAATGGCGCAAAAGCACTTGAAAATCATATTTTGAATCCATTTTTAAAATTCCAATTTCACCTTAAAAATTTAAATATATTCATATGAGTTTCAGTTAGTTTAAAAGACAGGAAAATCTACTTACCTTCGATATGTATATATTGATTTCTTGACTTTTATTAAATTAAAATGATTTCATGGCAAACATTAAAATCGAAAAAACGAAATTATTTTGAGACATCCTAATTAGTATGTGTTTAAGTTTTTTCTTTATTTACAACTATTTCAGCTAACCCGTAATCGAGTTAGTTATCAAGATTTATTATTATTATTATTATTATTATTATTATTATTATTATTATTATTATTATTATTGTGGGTTGTATTATGATTTTGTTGTGAAACCAATATTAACTAATGAATTATGTAAATTTATAAAATATGGAATTTTGTTTTATCAGATCGTTTAAAGATACTACATAAGTTTTACATTTCAGGCTTCAGCAAATTCAGCAAACTAGCAAAATCCGTAGCAAGAAATCGCTCAGTAATGATAGACTTGAGTCAAGAAGCTTCTGAACATAACAAAGAAAATATTAAGTCAGAAACACTGTCAAATAATGTTAGTTGGGAATATTTATTCATATTATTTATATGTAATACATAATATAAAATATTTTTACCACAAGTAAACTAGGCTTAATTTATCGGTATCCATGTCAACATTTCATTCTTCATGTTTGAACAATATGTTCATAAAATCAAACCATAAATGGTAAGGTATCTCAAAAAATAGTTTTATAATTTACGATAGAATGAGTAGTTTAAAAATCGACAACGTCATAGGTAAACACCCAATATTATATTAGGTTATTCAAAAAGTCAGTGCGTTTTTTTTAGTAGTTTTGATAATTTGAGATTTTTTACTTAATATACACCGCTATATATCAATATTTACAAT